>NJDD01002431.1:415378-432602 GCA_002245505.1 Calephelis nemesis
CAGTATTTATGGCCAGACTAAGTATTATGTTTTGGAAAGATAGGTAGTTATTATTAAATCATTATTAAATTAATTATTTTAGTTAATTATTAAAATAACTTTGTAGTTATTTGAATAATGTTTTTTTTTCTCTATCCGATCATGACAAAACTAATATGGGACCACCTCAGAACCAATCTAATAAAGAAATATTAAAATCGGTTTGTTGTTAGCCGGTTGATCATGTAAAAAACGTGCAAAAAGAAAATAGAGCCTATTTTTTTGGAGTCGATTAAAAAACTTACCAATCTTTGTTACTAATATATTCGGGCAGTTCATTGAAATTCTTGGCGAAATAATCAGCGAGATAAGCTACCACTGCGGTCGTGATCCACTCCCGAGCATGAGTTCCTCCATCTATCCAGACACCTGTATTCTTGGCGTCACTGTTGGAAATTTTTAACATCTGTAAACAATTCCTATCCCATTTATTATATACTAGCTTTTTTGTGGGATTGGTAGACAAAAATAAAGATTGACTCCCTAATGACTAAAATGTCACATTTATACCAAAAATTGAAAAGTGCGTTGATGAACTGCGGCTACAGTGCTTATTTCTTGCGTTAACCATATCAGGTTTCGTCTCTTTAGTCTAGTAGTCCGGTGCTTTGCATTGAGTATATGAAAACTCAGGTTCGATTTACGGGACAGGCAACGTAAAATGAGTTTTTTAAGTGAGAGATCAGCGAATATAATGCACAATGCACAAGGCACTATAAACGCCATAGAACATGTATGGTGTCTGTATAGATGCGTCGCTGTCCTGAGATCGGAATGAGAGGCATAATGTGCAAGTTTACCGGTTATCCTACTCTCCAGACCAAAACATGACTGAGTCATTATAGTAAGAATAGTTAAGGTGGTGGATCTTCACCTATGCAAGCTGTTTTACTGCACTCTACCACCAGTAATCTTGCTGAAAATTACATATATTTAAACCTGTACTCGCCTCTTGTAAATTCTCTTGTAAATTGTATTCTGCTTAACGGACCTGGACCAACAAGGGAAAATGTTTTTTCAATTGTCTCACAAAAAATTACATTGTCTGGGACAGGATAAGTTCCCAGTTAACGTTAAATTCATCGTTTATTACATTGTGGGACTATATTATCTTGCGTTTAACGTGGGCCTTATCTGTGCCTATTTCTTCAGTGATATGTGAGTCATTACAAATCTCCACCAATATCACAGTTTATCCAGGACTATGTTAGCTTTCAACCAAAAAATCTGCGCCGAAACCAGTTCATTATTTTACTATTTACAATATCACACACAGACACATCTTACTTACGTAACCCCTCTTTTTCCATCGGGGGTTAAAAATAAGGAACATGGCGATCCAGTGGTGTCATTAATTAGTCAGATAATAAACTTAAAATAACTACCTAAAGAAAAAAAATAATTAAAGAAATAAGTTTTTCAAAATTAACTCTGTTGCTATGTCTAGGTTTTATGGGATCACATCTAAATATGTTGTATCCCCATTAAACATATGAATGAAAAACGTATGACTGTTTGTTGCTTTCGATAAAAACTCGAAACTATTTTTTTTTCATATTTTTTTAGATTTAGATGAATTTTAGTGTTAAATAGAATACACGATGGACTATTTTCTTATTTCAAGCCTTCCGTATTCACGTCAAGTGACAAATTTATTACCTTTATGTCTCGTCCTTCCACAGTTTGCCCTATGACTATGACCGTGCATACTGACGGGTATTGTTTTTCTAAGTAATCCAATGTATTATAAATCACATGCAGGGGATAGAAGTCTCGCCAATCCATTATTCGTACTAAAAGCATACAAATTAGTACTTCAAACAAAAGTAACATCAAAGATCGTACATGACATTAGATATCGTCAGTATATAGTTTAAACACAGTAAAATTACAAAACACTGAAACAAAAAAACAGCCTTCCATAAAACCTACATCTCGATATACAAGGACCAAGTCGACGCGATACCGTCAGCTTTAAAACAAAAATCCGTTTCGAAATTTGTTTGTTTATCCGTTCAAAAGTTATAATTATAAACACACATACACATACATACACACACTGACACGCACGTACGCACGCTTGCACGCACGCACGCACGCACGCACATTCGCAGGCACACACACACGCACATACTTACACGAATACACGCATACACACACTCACGCACACGCCCACACGCACGCGCGCGCACACACATACGTCAAACTTGTAGCACTCCTGCTAAACCAAGCGCCAAATGTGAGTAACGCTCGGTTACTTGTAAGCAAATTAGTAATAGTTAAATTTATGGATTACGTCTTTAATTTTGTATATATTCCATTATTACGTCAAAATGACTAGGTACCTAATAGTTCACCTTTCATATCATGACCGCCTCATTGGTTTAGGAGATAGGGTACACACCTAATTCCAATGATAAACCGCGTGGATTGCGTTCGATTCCCGACGGGCATTTGTGTGTTGAACTTTTAGATGTTTGCATTTCTGTGTCTGGGTCTTAATAAAATATATTCTGGTACCTACCTAAGTATTTCTAAGTATTAGAATCGTAGTTTACTAGCATATAATTTACTTACTTTGGGGTTCGATTCAATTTGTGTAATTTGTCCTAGGATATTTATTTTTTATTTATAATTACTACTGCTAGTGGTGGCCCATTGGTCGAAATTCGACCATAATAAATTTTAATATCTTGTTGATAAGAACGCCATCTTCATTTCTCAACTACTGTTTTCAAATTTTTTTGTGTGCCATCTGTGATCTTTTATCGTTATCATCAATATATTTGTTTGTGTGTGTCAAATGCATGGTAGTGTGGGTAATGTTTTATTTATTGATTTAATGTACTTTATAAGCATTATTACTGAAAAATATTAGCGTTCTGCTACACATAAACTATAAAGTGCCAAATTTTATGCTCCTGCGTCCACGCAATTCCCGTAAAAAGGGGTCCAAAGTTTTGGCATCACGTATTGATATATAGATTATTAAAAAAAAAATTGTGCGAAGGAAGTCACGTTCTCGTATTTATAAATACCGTGTGGTGTTCTTGGACTCCTTGGTTTAAAACTGTGAAGACTTATAGGACTTTTGTTTCTATTTGAGCTGGCATCACTTTTAGCTGTTACTTCATAATTAATGTCTCTGTCGTGTAATAACTTCTGCACTTGTATTTTACGATTTTCCTCCACCAGTATGTTCATGGTATTTGAATCCACGTTTTGAATGACTATGGCTGCAAAGAAGTTCAGGGTAGTGTTACTGGATTTCACGTGATTAATTTTAAGGTTTTTTTTAGTTAAAAAATTGGAATTTTGTTAATCTGAGCTAAGTTTCAACAAAATTGTTAAAGAGGATTAACTAGAGGAAATTAATTGGTTAAAACGGCCGCAGATATGGACTAAATTTAAGCTCATATTCAGTGATAATATATTCGTTGGTGGATATAGGCGACCTTCAATAATTGTACCACTAATGATTGAAGGTTCTGTTTCAGTCAATGATTATCTTCTTGGATTTTTTTTGATAATAACTTTTAAGTTTGTGGGTAAGACAATAACTAAGCGCATGACTCTTCTGAAAAAGAAAAACGCGACCTAAGAACACCATAGATGATGCCAGTGTGTCGCTTTCTGATGACCGTCTACTATTCAACACGTAACACGACAATAGTGAACTCAAAAGGTAAGCTGTAGTACCAGTCCTTGCAAACTGCTGCACGGCACTCTCTACAACCTAGTTAATTTTACAAAGGTTCTGTTTAGATACGACTTTTACTTTGGGAACGTTTGCATCAGTAGCTATGTCATGTTGCTACTATATAAAGTTCGTTTTTAATAGCGATTTCCTGATTTTTCTTTCTAATAGTTATAGGTATCCATTTAAGACAAACCAACCTCCTTTCGAATCTAAATTTCTTAGGAAACACTTCTGGCCATCTTTCGCACAAATGATACTCCATATTTGATATCTTGGTACTTCTTGTGCCACTTTGAATAATTTGTGCAGTCGTTAAATATTCAATATGAAAATCACAATAAATTTTGTTATTCATAAATAAATGGCAAATTTGACGTTTGACAGAAATGATTAATCATTTGAAAACGACAAATTTCATAAAGGAAATTTAGCAGATTCAAAATAGAATGTTAACCTTATTACGCAATATCACCATCATTATTACTAGTATTTTTAATTACATGCTCTTTGATCATCATAATATAAATAAGTGAAGCAAAAACTTTGGACCCTTTTTAAGAAAATAGCGCTGATGGAAAAGTATGAAAGAGGACTATAAATGTTCCAACACATATAGATTTTGTGTAGGAGAAGTGTAAAACACTAATAATTTTCAATAATAATGCTCGTACAGCAGCGTATTAAATCAAAAAATAAAACCTGATAAATACTACCATGCATTTGACACATACAAACAAATGTATTGATGATAACGATAAATATCACACATGGCATACAAACCATATTCATAAAGTTTAGATCAAAGTTGTTGTAAATGAAGATGGCGTTCTTATCAAAGAGATATTAAAATTTGTTATGGACGAATTTCGGCCATTAGATTAATAGACAAAGGATATGAGTGTGTAACTTGCTGTAAAGTGACCATCGCCGCCTACGAACATTTTGCTTACTGCTTACAACAATGAATAAGGGATTAAAGATCTTTAAAAATTGCAAAAGGACTAACACTTGCAACAGAATTCGACAAATTCTTAATCCAAGTATAAAGTCGCAAGTGTTTGAACAAACAATAGGCTTGTAATCAAGAAGAACGACTCAAAGAGCCAGGGCGCTAAGCGTTTGCCGCCACTCGCTCGATAATTAGATGTAATCAGATATTTTCAGTAAACGCTCCCGCTGCCCTCGTCTATGCACTCCCCTTTAATGAAACGATCCTACTACGGGTATTCTATTCATTTAATTTCGACTTAGCATTTTCGAGGTCTTTAGTTAGATGTTTATATGTAATAAATGTTATAATCCTGCAACATCTTGAGTGTATTGAAATCAGTTCTCCGATTTTAAGCCACACTCTTGGCAATGCTTTTTCTTATTAACAAAGATAGATACTGCTGAGAATTCGTTGCGATCGCAAAATCTTTCATTGCATTAGTACTTATTTTTTCATTATTAAAAATTAAAAAAAATGATTTAATTTCGATGTATTTTCTAAAGAAACACTGTCTAAGTGTGAACTACCAAAAGGAAAGTTCCCCCTGTTGGTCCGGGCTCCTTTACGGAATAGACCATCTACCTTTCTGCCAGGCAGCTCGTAAAAGGCGAGCATAGGCTTATCGTCACTAACACCGTGACATCTGACTAAGTTCGATCTCTACCGAATTTCGCAGCGACTCACCCGGATTGGTACCACCGCCTTACCTATTTCGACCGCGATAACGTCATGACGTGTTCCGGTTTGGAGGGTAAACTTACTTTTGCTCGAGCCCTAACATCCCGGCCTCAACATTGCGTTGCTAATGTGTCCACTTTTGGTGTCTCTAGGCGGCGTGAATTTGCTTTTTTGCCTTACAATATCATAAAAAAAAGGAACAAAAGAATCGTCATATCAAAGTTGAATTATGAAGTCATAATTGGTGGAAAAAGAGAAAAAAGCAAAAGTCAAACTGATTACTTTCTTCTTTTTTATTTCGGTCAAACAATCTGTCTTTTACCTTTCTACCAAGGAACTTTTATGAGCGCCCTCTGATCTATAGCACTAAGGAATTCACAACGTTTTAAAATTCTGTCAATCACACTTCAACTAGGTACATAAACACGATATCTCTCTCACATATATGTACTCACAATCTCTTCAATTATTTTTCCATCTCTCATTATTTCCTTATTAGTTTTTGTTTTGCGCGTTTCTTAGTAGTGCAAATTAAAGCCACAACACCTTAAGGTTGAAACTACTTGGCTTTACAATCATTAACGTTTTCAATTGTAGCTTTAGTGAGACTCATTAGAATACTCACTTTTTCCTCTTTACGGATACCTGATCATCTTGGATTTCTTTACATAGATTTCCTACCACTAGGAAATTAGTCACCTTTATAAACGTGAAGGCAGTAAAGGTCCAAGTGGCATACGAGATATGTGATATGTGTTGCTAACAAAAAATTATAGGTTGCATGTAATGCAGACTGTAGTCTGTCTAAAACTGTTGTATTTTCTGTAGCATTAAAATTAGTCTGTATTTATATAAAAAAATATACATTGTTAAATAAAAACCACTTGTCGCGTAATGATCACAAGAAAATGGGAACACTTTTAAATCATGACAAATAGGTAAAAAAAGCATCAAGATGAATTATTGTCCTTCATTTTCAGGTTGGTTAAAAACAAGGTCCCTTTACTTTGTGTGAATTTCAATCGAGATTCAAGAGTAGCGCTCGGTCTCATGGTAACCCGCTAACCAGACGGGGACCCCAAACGACCCCCGCCTCCCAAATGTCGCCTCTACTTCGTCTTACATGCGTTTATCTTTTTAATTGCGCCTCCCGTCAGGGCGACGCTTGTTATACGCTTGTTAGATTTATCGAGGATCTTCTAAACACTTTTTTCCTATGTGACTTGTTACTTGTCGCATATACGTTTCTTCGACTAAAATAAACCAGAATCTTACGTAATTGCCATTAGTCGCAAAATCCTTTCTCCGACAAAAATAAGCTGAATCAATACCTGAGACATTTATTACAAAGCAAAGTTTAATGCAACTTGATATTGCGCTTTTTTGATTACTTTGATCGAAGTATTCGTTAAGTGACATTTTGTTTCACAAAATGTTGTAGTTAGAATTAACTAGCTTTTTTACCTGCGAAATAATCAGTGTAGAACAAGTTTTAATGCTATTTTTCATTACTAATCTTATACCTTTAAACGAGCAATTCTTGTACATATATATATAATTGGAATCTCGGAATCGGCTCCAACGATTTTCATGAAATTTAGTATATAGGGGGTTTCGGGGGCGATAAATCGATCTAGCTAGGAATCATTTTTAGAAAATGTCATATTCGTGTTTTATCGACTTAAACTTACTTTTTTAACAAATAAGAGGCGTTTGAGTAGTTCCAATTTATTATGACTCTTCCTGACATCTATTGGCGAATAATAATACTATTTTTTGGCGAATAATTAAAGTTCCAGCAGATGACGTTGTTAAGTAACGAAGTCCGTTGTTAAGTAACGAAGTCAATGATTGTTTGCTTTGAGGTTAGACTAATTGTGTAATTCGTACTTAAATATAATTTCCAAAAAACACAATTTATAAAAAAAAATACCGAGCAAAGCTCGGTCATCCAGATATTTTTATTCCTATGGGAGGATGACTTTTGGAAAAACCTTGAAAAAAGAGAACACGAACGAAGACGCCAGTACTTGAAGAATAATTAGAACAGTTCATATCAAATTTCATTAAAATAAGTACAGTAGTTTAGCTGTGAAACCGCAACAGATAAACAGAAAGACGGACTTCCGGTTAACAAAATTAACAAATAATTTATAATTAAAATATTTTTTTTTTCTTAGGGCACAGTTACGATATACGTCGTTGTTCAAGGCTGCAGACAAAGTCTTTTGATTACAGCAAACCAAAGTATACCATCAATATTCTGCTTAAATGGTCAATCGTGACCTTAATGATCCATACTAATATTGTAAACGCAAAAGTATGTTTATCTGTCTGTCTACCTGTTGCTCTTTCACAGCTTAACCGCTGAACAAATTTTGATGAAATTTGTTTAGCATATAATTAAGAAGAGAGAATAAAAGTTATCCTACACAGATGAAGCCTACCAGCCTACCGGGCAAACAGCTACCTAGTTCTTAACAAAATACATACAATCCATACATATATATATATACATATATATATATATATATAAGATAGATATAATATAACAAAAACATGATACTACATTTTTGAAACCAATACCACTCGAAGCCGATAAGGTAGGTAAAATTTTCTATTTGTGTACTTCTTCTTTATTGACAGTTTTATTTTTGTTTAACTATGATCCATAGAAATAGGATATACTAATTAGAGGTCAATGCTATGATCTGAATAATTTATGGTCATCTGTAATCATTCTAGCGTAAAAGTAAACAATTCACATCCATAAACGAAAATGAAAAATTAAACAAATTTTAAGGATACATCCCAATAATTCAAAAACAAATTCAAATTCGAAATGCAGAAAACAACAAACTTAAAAACAGAACCAATTATAAGATTATTTAAGGATCCTCATGCATTAAAATCAAAACAAGTATTATTTTATTAAAAACGTAAACAAAATCAGTATTTTTGTAAGAATGGCCTGTACTAATTATGATTACATAAAACTAAACGAAGAAGAAAATTTAGTATCAGACAGATTAAAACAATATATTTTTATAGAGGAACCTTACGAATATGTGTCTGATAAAAAATGTACTTATAAAGTCAATAACTTTGATGATAAAAGCTACCAAAATAACAACGTGAGACCGATTCAAGTTGAAAAGTTTGTTGACACCAGAGATTTGGATAAACCTGAAAACGATTACGATGATAAGTCTACAAATACATTTGAAAATGAAATTATTTTCAATAGTAAAACAAAACATGGTGAGGTTATAAAAACTTGCAATTTCAACATTTGAATGTACCTACCCAATGTTTACAAGATGTGAGGCAATTAATATTCATCTTTAAACACATAGACCACACCTACCGACAAACAGATATGAATACTGAGATAAGTTTAGTAAACATCCAGACCCATACATATCGACATTAGTATTAAATACCACAACATTGGGTTTGGTCGCAATAGAGGTAATCGCCTCTGTGGTCTAGCGGTTCAGTTGTTGGACTTGACTACGTGAGGTCCTGGGTTCAAATCCCGGGTCGGACAACAAAAAAAATTAGGTTTTTCCAAATTTCTAATAAAAAAAATGTTGCTCGGGATAGGTTATGAGCCCGGTTATCGATAGGCTTGCCACCTATCACATTGTGGGACTTAGTATCTTCGGCTAGTCGTAGGTACCCTGGTTGTGCCTCTGCCTATCTCTTCGGGGATATGAAGAGGTAAGCGTCATGCTTACCTGTGTTTCTCTGTAGCTCTGCTGTCCAAATCCAAAACCCAGTTAAAGACGCCAGGTTATCCACCTTTCAACCAACGATATGTTCCGTGATTTACAAACAAGAGAAGCAATTTTTGGAACCTTACAGCGAAGTGTCCACACTTCGTAATGATCAGAACGCTGACATTATAAATATCAATATTTCGTCCCTCCCTCTGACAGACAAAAAAATTCTCCGGGAATTGATAATCCCATTATAATCTGCACAGGATCACATCTCTTGTACAATGTGGTTTGTGAAATTTACACTTTCAGGTAGATTATGAGGTGCAAAAGTTCGTCGTCATTTATGATATTCTATGATGCGAGAAAAAAAATACAATCTGGTATCGCAAGAAATCAAAATATCTAACGTTTTTTTGCTTTCACATTTTCCGCAGCTTATTTTATCAAAATTTGTTCTTAAATTTCGTCATGGATTTTGAAATTAACCATTTGTAGACTATAATACATTAGTGTATTTTCAAACAGCTCAAACAACGCCAAAATATTCAAGTGAAATGAATTGGAATAATTATCATCGACTGGAAGTAATATATGATTTTATGAGCTACCTAGAATACGAATATCCATCAATATGTACTGTTGGAGTGATCGGAAATTCTCTGGAGAATCGGGATCTCAAGGTTAAAACATTTTTTTTTAAACTATATGGTCCGATGGCTACGCCCGCGTTTCAAAATTTGTTCTGCTGACTTGGTAACCACTTGAGGAATTAAAATAAAAAGAACACAAGATTGACCCCAAGTTTTCAATAACTATTCACATCTCAAATTATAAAATAAAAAAAAATCTCTGGACAAATCACACAAATTGAATCTAACCCCAAAGTAAGCAAGTTATATGCTTGTGTTATGGGTGTTAGTCAATGATACCAATACATAGAAATACTTAAATAGATACCAGAATAAATTTAATAAGCACCCAGACCCGGAAATGCAGATATCTAAATGTTTATCACACAAATGCCTGCCCCCGTCGGGAATCGAACCCGAGCCTCGCGGTCAGTCAGTGTAGTTAGGCGTGTACTCTAGCCACTCGGTCAACGAGGCGGTCAATATTAATAAATTGTATAGTAAATTGTATTATAATTAGTGTATTGGTTTTAACTTCGAAAATATAATAGGCGGAAATGTGGACGGATTTAAGGTATTGACAAATAATCAAACCGAATTATTATTTGTCAATTCGAAATACAGTCCTATAGACACTATAGGACCTATAGAAACCGATGATGTGTTACCGACCTAAAACTATATTGTAAAGCCTCTTGCAAATATAACCCAATTGCAAATAAGATAAACCTAATTGTAAGTTAATGTCTTTTTCTTTAGTTTTAAAACTTCACACTAATAAGATACGGGTAGGGATCTCAGCGGGTTTGTAAAAAAGTCTAATAATTGACCTTCTAGTCACTCAATTACTACATTAAGGGCCGTTTAGACGTTTCTGAGTTACATTTTTATCCCTCGATGGTAAAAGTAGGACGTTAGTTAGTTTAGGACATAAGTTTGACGTGTCTGTATTTTGTTTACTTAACAGTTGGATCGATTACATTTGTACTGTCTTATTAAAAAACATAGACTAAAGTACTCCGAGGTTTAAGTTGAAAATGTAGCCTTTATTGCACAGTAGTACTATCTATAACGTAAAATTAAACCATGAAGTACTTTAATCTATGTTTATTAAAAGATAGATAGTGTGGAGTCCTGCAATGCTCGGAAATTATTACCACAGCCTTACTTATACTTGACGAATAAAATCAATTATCGCCATTGTGGTGTTTTGATTTCGAGGATCCAGTGAATTTCAGATCTTGAAAGTGTCTAACAGCAACGCAGCAAATTCAGCAGTATGGATGGACGCCGGTATCCACGCTCGGGAATGGATAGCACCAGCTGTAAACACGTACATTGCCAACCACATAGCAAAGAACTTCAACGAGTTACCTGAAAGCATGATTAACAAAGATTGGTAATGTTATGATTAAAGATAACATATATATTTCTGCTAATTTTAAAGAAAGAAAAATTTTGAATCAATTTTAATCCTGATTTGAACCCTTTTCATCTCAAGCCGAAGAATGCTCTAACCATTGAGCTACTGAGGATTCAAACCCGGTGGCGATTTTTTTTGTTCCTTTGCTTTACCGTTTACGCGGGTAGTTTTGAAATACAGATACTCAGTTCTGAGTACCTACTAAATGAGTTCATGGTTACAGATGAAATTTACTTTTATAATGGCCGTAACTTTTGTTTCTCCAAAAATATTTTTATTTTCTCACTGTCTCTGTGTTTGGTTAAACTTATAAAATTTTAAAGAAAGAACAAATTTCGCTCAGACAATATTTGAACCGCTTTCGTCTCAGGTTCATCTGTGGCGATACTTTTTATTCCTTATTTTACAGTTTAAGTGGATAATAAATATATTTGTTGTTTAAATATCAACTTAGGTTCGATCCTCAGGTCGGGCAATTGAAAATGTATTTTTCCTTTTGATAATAAAAAGTTGCCCGGGATTGGATATGTGCCCGGTTGGCGATATATTTTCCATCTATCTGATAATGGGATTATGCACTTTTAGCTTATCGTAGGTGTCCTAGTTGTATCTCTGGTTACCTCTGGGGTTATACAGTCGTGAAGATACTTGCTTACTTCATTATTTAATAAAATGAATAAAAATAATAGAAGAAGCAAGATTAAATATAAAATAACAAATGACGCCTGTGTATGTGTGAGTCATAGCTTGCTTCTAAATTTACTCTCGATCGTCATACTAAAGCCCAGCTTCATATTACTTGTCAATTAAAGACTATATTATATCGTTAATCTTGAAATCATGAAAGAAATAAATCATATCAATCCCTAAATGAAGACGATGGTTGGTATGAAAGAATGGAATTCATTCCTGACTTCCTTCCAGGTATTTTCTTCCTGTATTAAACCCCGATGGATACGAATACTCGCATACTACAGATCGATTGTGGCGAAAGAACAGAGCACGGCATGGAAAATCTTGCGTTGGTGTAGACTTGAACAGGAATTTTAGGTAAGCCGACAAAACTCAGATCCTGATGAAGATTAAAGCATGGGATGTCGAGTCCCATAATACATTGCATTTTTTATGAATTAGGAGGCAAATGAGCAAATGGTTCAGCTGGTGTTAGATGATAGCCGCCACTATGAACAACTTCCCTTGAAGGAGAAAATGTATCTGTTTTCTTTCTTTATTTCTTTAGGTTTTAGCCTTCACGTTAGTATTTTGCTATTAGTCAAGAAGATATTTGCATGAAATTTTATATAAATTTTAATCAATTATAATTAGTCATCAGTCATAAGTCGTCAGTAAGTCATGTCAGGCTCTTGGTTAAAGCCTAGCTATTTTCTTGAAGATCCCTAAGTGCTGTTTCGAAAATAATAACTTCCTATCCTTGTCTTATTATATTTCTGTAGTGACAGTTATCACAGTCAGTTGTCAGTATACAGAGGTCAATGGTATATTTTTAAATAACATGTCATTGTTAAGACGTGAGCCAAACGAATGCCTGCTAATACTAATTCGCATGATCACAGTCTGCAATAGGGCAAACACGTACATACTTACACATCTTTACGCCAAATCCCTTACGGGGCAGGAAGAGAGATCAATAGCTTTTTGTTTATCGACTGACACGTTAATAAACAAAAAACCATTACAAATATCTGACTTTTTAAATACTTAATTGATTAATAATTTCCGATCCGGTGGTAGTTTTGAGATTAATATAGACGCGTCACAGAATCTTTGTAAGACTCATAAATATATTCAATCTTCTAATTTAATCTTTGATCTATAGGTACATATAAAAATAAATCCCCATTTCGCACGGTTATCGCATCACTCTTGAACGGAGGGCACAATTTTGCTAATTCTTCTTTTGTTTTGTTGGTTATTATCAGGAGAAGGTTATTATGAAAAGAAAAACCAGGAAGATTGCGGAGAAATACGTAGAACAATGCTTTAATCTATCTAAATTCTAAACTGATAGAAGCTGTTAATGTCAATCGATACGAAATTCGCCGGGCCGGCTAATCAATAATAAAAAACATAATATAATGTTTTACAGCTTTGGTTGGGGTGGAAGAGGATCATCAGACAATCCCAGTCATAATTTTTATAGAGGTCCAAAGCCGTTCTCAGAACCAGAATCTTCTGCTGTACGAGTAAGCACTAGTTGTTAACCTATAGATAGATTTTAAAAGAAAAAGAAAACTGGAAATGCTAATTAGCATTAAGTCCATCCTTTGTACAAACTACTTTATTCACAAATTGGTCCGGACAAATAAGAAATAGACGGACAAAAGGTTTGAAATATTTTGTTGAGTTTAAGAATTATGTAACTACACCATCACTACTTCTATGACAAAAGACAGCAAATAAGAATGCTGCTCCTTTCATGGTAAAAGACTACTCCAACCTATAGAGACCATAGATGTTATAGGTACATCACTGTCATGTTGCCGGGATGTTGGACCAATTGTGCAAGTCTACCCTACCCTCCGGGCCAGAACATGATATTGTCATTATGGCAGCAGGAAGAGGTAAGGAGGTGAATCCCTACCCGGGCAAAATGTTGCACAGCAATCTACCACCAGTGGTCTTGTTGGTACTTACTTCGTCTTGCTCACCTCTTACAAGTTGCCATGTAGTATGGCAGATAGCCTATTCTACACAAAGCACCCAAACAAACACGGGGTAACCGATTGGGTAACTTAAAAAAGTTATTATCAAATTACAGACACTCAAAGCATTTCAATATATAAAAATCTCGTGTCACAATATATTATGTCGTTGAAATTGTCCGTAACGGATTCTTTACAATAAACGTAAATATAAAGTCAAAATTTTACACAATATACACGCGCACTTACAGCGTACATTAAAAATCACTTAACCAAATCAACAGAACCATTTCACAGAGATTTTTCACTACTCACATATCTGAATTCAGACCACTTTTCCCATGCGTTTTTCGCTTACATGACTGTATTTCAAATGAAACCTATGTCATCACCAATTTGAACTTTGTCAATCTAAGCAAAATATAGCATATCGAGAAACTTCTACGCGAGTTGAGAATCAATAAATAAAAATAATAATAATCGATCATAAGTGTAGGAACAAAATGAACTTAACCATACGCTAAATTAAAATAACCTTAAATTAGCAATGTTTAATTCGACTGAATTTTGTTTGCTGTACCCGTGTCTTCATTTCGCGATTTTTTTTTTTCAACAATGTATATACTTAAACTTCATTTTAGGTAAACGTTGCAGTTTTAGGCCCTATTCTATTCTATCCCAATTTAATGTGAATATTTCAGATTTCTATAATAGAAGTAATACTACAAGAAATAATACAATTACCTTACAAGTGACGAATACAATCACTGAATAATATTATGTATTCAACTATCTGTTAAAATATAGACATACATGAGAGAATAATAAGCATTATTTAGCGGTAATATGACTACTGTTGAATGTTATTATATAGTATTACTAGCGGCCCGCCTCGGCTTCGCACGGTAATGAAATATACTTATAAACCTTCCTCTTCAATTCAATCAAAATCCGTTGCGTAGTTTTGAAGATACAAAGAGACTTAAGGACAGAGGAAGCGACTTTGATTTATACTATGTAATGATAAAATGTCCCTATCCTAGAAGTAATACATGCTAATACTGTGCCTACAAATGAAGCACACAAACATAATCTCTGGATGAAATTACGCTCTCAACTATTATATTAATATACAGGTGAATGTAATCCAGCGTCATTTAGCTGTAATATGCCGTTGATGCCAAAATCGTGTCATCGGCGCTGGACGTTGAGATTAAACTGCAAACAGGTTTCAGTCGTAAATCAATTTCAGTGCACCGGTTTTGTATCATTCTGTTGCATTTAATTAATGTACTAACCATTCACTTTTATTACAGTTGTTTTATATAAGTCCAACCTTTTTGGTGAAAATAGTAAACAATTTTTAGTTTTAATTTTCATGTGTTCTAAATTTTGTTATCGTATTAACTATTTCTTTTCTACTCTATAAGTGTACTGAGCATTTACCATGAACTGGTATAGATTACGTTCGGTAAGTTACGTGTCGAAATCTATGACACTTTTGGTCTAAAAAATGTGTTAAAAAACTAACAAAACAAATAAAGAATTGACAAAATTGGGTCATCCGTATAGATGTGATGCGATGACAAAAGGAAACGTGGATTCATTGTCATAAGTAAGAAAGAAATAAGGTAGCGAAAGATCAGGTGGTGGTCTCCTGATTATAACTTGTAAGAGACGTATACAAGTCTAAATGGTTACCCTACCTTCCAGACTTCAGCACGACAATGCAAATATCGAGAACTGAAGAGACTGCTGCAGTTATGAATAAGGCAGTGGTGATAATCCTTTCGATACACAGCATAGCATCCTAATATCTGGTTAATATAGGCATGTTTTCTTCTTGCAGGATTTCATACTGCGCTCTGGGATAAATTTTAAAGTATACATAACTCTGCACAGCTATGGACAAATCATATTATTTCCATTCGCATATCGGCAAGAGATTTGCCCAGATTACATACGACTGCTTGAAGGAGCTACGGTTATGTCAAAAGTGAGAACTATCTTCTATCATCTACCTTATTTTCCAATTCGTTTATTACTAACAGCTTAACTGAAATAAATAGTAGATTTTTAAAACTCGCCTATTTTGACATTATCGTCTGATATAACCGTCACAGTGTCAGCGATTGCAATTTTCGCATCCTGGTCTGGAGATCAAAATAACTGTTAAGCTCTAAGCCACATTAGCTACATTGAAACTGCAGCAGTACGAGAAGAAACATGTATAATTTTCTTTCTTACAAAATAAAGATTATTTGAAGATATGGTGGTGTATAGAATTACCGTGTGATACGCTGTGAGTACTCCTCGCATGTGTAGTGTCCGAAAGTGCACTAATTTAACTTGTAGCATGGAGTGTGTATTGGCTCAAACATTTACCTAGACAAGAGGTTCAACATTCTTCTTCTGCATCTTCTTCGTTATGGTCGAAGTGTTTACTACATACGATATGTTAAGTTAAAGTACCTACTAACGCACCGTCATGGGGATTTAACTCCAAAGTTTAAGTAGATTCAGGCGGCGTACTTTGTGATGATCAAAACCAGTAGTAAATCAATCAACGATACAGTTCACATGTTCCGTTTCGGACATTAGCTTCCACAAATGCATACAAATTAAAGGAAAAAATTTGAAAATTATATAACTTATATATCTTCGCCTCCGTGGTTTAGCGGTCCGGCGTCGGACTTGACTTCTTAAGGTCCTGGGTACGATCCCCGGGTCGGGCAACGAAACAAAATAGGAAATGTGTATTTTCAACTTTCTACTAAAACCAACATTGCCCGGGACTGGATTTGTGCCCGGTTGGCGATAGGCTTTCAACCTATCACATTGTGTTACTTAGTGTTTTCAGCTAGTCGTAGGCGCCATGATATGTGTTTCTACCTACCTTTTCGGGTATGTGTGCGAGAAAATACTTCATATATCTTACATAAAGGTACATACCATATGGCTACATGTTAAATACATATAAGATTTCATTTTAGGCTATATTCGAAACAAACGGTAATACCTACAAGGTGGGTATCTCTAGAGACGTGATGCACGGAGCTGCTGGCACAAGCAACGACTGGAGTTATGGAGCTGCTGGCATTCCGTTCTGCTACCTCATCGAGTTGAGAAGCAAGAAGCATAAGTTCCAATTACCAAAAGAGGAAATAGAAGAAACTGGGCAGGAGATATTAAACTCTGTAATAGCTTTGATGGAATTTATAGATAAATACTTAGAAGACAATAAATAACGTTCTTAGTATTTCTTATTACTGATCCAGTATTGGTTCTGAGTTTCCAGGAAGAATATTTGCGAGCTGCCTTTATTCTTCCTGGAATTGAAGTGAGTGTAAGACCACCGCAGTCTGTTCAACTTTTT
>NJDD01002431.1:432661-449001 GCA_002245505.1 Calephelis nemesis
TGCAACATTCAGTACCGAGAACCTCTCCAAACATCATAGGAATTTTCATGAAACGTGAGGGTAAATGTATGTCTATGTTTGGTAACATTAGTAGTTTCCAATATTCCGCTAAAAATATCGATACCTGAATATTATCTATAATTTCGTTACAATACCAAGTATTTGAGTACTCGATGCTTTTTATTACGATACTGAGTAGGTATCGATACTTTTTATGGTACTCGATGAAGGCATGACTCACCGACTCGGCGATCTTCATGCTGCCTGACAGTAGTTTGTGTGGAGTTTTGTGTTAGAAATGAAGAAATGTTCTTATTACTATTTTTCCAAATTAGATTTTAATTGAAACCCGAATAGTACTTAGTTAAATCCTTATGTAAACTTTATAGGCTTTTAGGTATGATTTGTGGTAAGAGAACATTTTTATTAAATTAAGTAGCCTTTTCTTACAAACACTTTAAGACAAATTTCGTGTAACCGTCAAAGACAACTCACAAACTTTAACATGCATGATCCTATTATGGTAAGGATAATTAAGTCTGAAACCACAAAAAGTTGGCACATGATAATCTCTGCCTACTAGGCAAGGGATTTGGCGTAAATTAATGTATATATGTGTGTAATAATTTACAATACCAACTTGAAAAAACTTGAAGCATTTGATTTTGTTTTACATTAAATTTTATTAAATAAACTTTTGAAAAATATGGCATTAGAGGTAAATCATTAGAATGGTTAAAAATCTGTTTAGAAAACGGGACACAGCGTGTTCAAATATCAAAAATGTGTGGTAACCGTAAGAAAATTTATACTTCGAATTATCTTTTTAATAACTGCGGTGTACCACAAGGTAGTATTTTAAGGCCATTACTTTTTTAATTTATATAAATGATCTTTCTGATGCTATCAAGTAAGATTCTATTTAATTTGCAGATGATACTACTCTTCTCATCAATTGTAAAATTAAAAATGATTTAGAAGAGGAAACAACTAAAACTTTGACTAAAGTTTCATCATGGTTTAGTGATAATAGTTTAAAAATAAACCTATCCAAAACACAATTAATTGAATTTCAAGCGCATTATAAAGAGAATAAGAAAGTTAACGTAGTTTTAAATAATACAAATATAGAAAGTGTAGACTTCAAAAATTTCCTAGAAATAAAAATTGATAAATTTTGTAATTGGAAAATGCATATTGAGTCTCTTTGTAATATAATTGATAGGTTTGTTTGTTTTGAGAAGAATTAGAGAAGTGGCAGGCTTAAAAGCATCTCTATTAGCTTATCATGCATATGTTTCCACAGTTACACAATATGGCATCCCTGTTTGTGGAAATTCTGTTGACTTAATTAGAATCTTTAGAGTTCAAAAGAAGTGTATAAGAGCGACATGTAATGTTAATCAGATACATTCAAGCAAACCACTTTTTAAGTCACTCAACATTTTACCTTTCCCTTGTTTATATATTTTGGCAGTATGTTTATTTGTGAAAAAACACCATTTGTTTCAAACAAATGCTAAGGTGTTAGGGAATTCACATTTTAGAAATAGTGAAAAGTTGCATGTGACTTGCCAAAGACTTAATATCTATAAAATAATGTATATTGCATGTCTATTCGTGTATATAATCAAATACCCGATAGTTTCAAATCATTGTCTCTAAAAAGATTTCGAAAAAAGCTTTTCGACTGACATTTAGATAAAACTTATAATAGTGTAAATGACTTACTTGGAGAAAGGATTCATTGATAACATACATATATAAATATTAACAATTATATTTGTATGTCATGTAATTATATATGAAATGTCTTGGTTGCCGGGGAGTTTGTTTCGCCGTTTCTTCTCCTGGCTGGCTAGGTTTCGAAAGGGTGGTAGTGTATGGTAGATAGGGTAAAACTCGATCGTTATAATTTTTGCTTAAATTAGTAAGTGCTAACCTAGTAGTAAATATATTTTAACGATTTTGTGTGTAAAATAAGGAAAATAAAAACTACAATATATTTTATTAAGTTAGATATTTGCACACCACAATGTGATAGAATATGTTGGTACGAATATGTATTCTGTAACAACTTTTAAACAGACACATTCCGCAAATAAATAAATTTCTTTCTTTTGAAATGATCTATACGTGCAAATGTTTCTATGTATTGTAGGTTTCAGGTTATAAAAGTTATTTAAACAGTTAATGCCGAAAATTTTATGTATGTGAATTCTGAACTGCAAAATGAATGGCCTAGAAACATATTTCCGAGACAAACTGTAACGCATAGCCTATCAAACAAAAATGATTAAACGACGTCGGAGTAAGCGTTTATGAATTTGGTATTGCCATGTTTTCATTTTCTTTCTCCTCTTAGGTGGGAAACGGGAAAAAAGTGTTCTATCTCTTGCCTTATTTGATAAAGAGTATCCGCAAACAACAATTCTAAAATTAAAAAAAGAACTACCTTGCTCATTATTTGCCCTTTTATTTAATGTGATACTTCAATAAAACTTATTTTAATAATTTAAGGACAGTAGTAGTAGAAAATCGACTAAATCATCTTGGCACACAAAAATTAAGTATTTTACTCAATCTTTCTTTGATTCTATCGTCAGATGTAGACTTGATGTCTATGAGACCACCTCACAAGTACGCTTGTACTCAGAAGTTCTTTTACTCAAGTCATCGTTATCTGGAAATACGAATACTTAAGGCTAATTGTATGAGTTCAAACTCGATGGTTTTTTCAGTAGGCAGTTTAAGGTTACTTCTCCTATTATATTCAAGCTCCATAATCATACCTGTTCAGTTGTACCAGCATTCGTTAGTGTTTTAACTGTCAAATCTCATGTAAATTCAAAATGATATAAATATTCATAATAGAATAGAATAGAATAACTCTTTATTGTGCACCAAAATACATAAAAACAAATACATTAAAAGAAACTTAAAAACTAAGTGATACACAAAGGCGGCCTTATCGCCAAAACAGTGATCTCTTCCAGGCAACCTTATGTTGTGGAGACATAATAAAATAAATTTTGCACGATGGTGCTGTTAATACACAAAAAAGAAATATAACACATGCAATATCAATTGGAATATATAGATTTTAAAATAAAGGGAAAAAAGCATAAACAGAATTACTTTGATCGAGTCATATTGAATGTAGAAAGTGACGTTTACCCATATTTTTAAACGTATTGATATTTGGGGCTTTCCTGACTTCTACTGGGAGCGAGTTCCAAAGATTTACTGATAGCGAGGTAAAAGATCGGCTATAATAGTTAGTGTTACGAGAGGGTACTTGGAGAGAAAGGTTGTCACATGTCAATATGTCTGAAATCCATTCCGATACTTAGAAATGAGCTGATGACCTTCAACTCCTGAACTAATCTCCATAAGTGATAGAACCATCTCATTCACGTCCAAAAATAATGCTTTTCCAAGTATTACGAAACAAGATACCGTAACTTTTAAACTTTATTCCATCACCTCAACCTCACAGTTCAATCATCAGGTCCTTGTCACCAAGTCCTAGTCATCAGAATATGAATAGATCTAGTTAAGGCAAATCTAATGAATCCAAACTCAATGGGTTTAGCAACAGCTGCATTCCAGGGGTAAATCTCCTATCTTCGAGCTCATTATTATCATCACGCCAGCTACATTGTACCAGCACTCGTCAGTCTGAGTTCTGTTTTGTCTCACATATGCTGAAACATGAAATAAATATCCATATTCTGTGTAATATTCATTCCCATGCTTACGAAAACCTGCGAATAGGCTGATGATCTTAAACGCCCTGAAAGATACCCATAAACTATAATTAAGAATCATCTCTATCACCTCAGCTGTTAAACAAAAACAACGCATCAAAATCCGTCAATCCGCTGAAGAGTTACGATGGCACAGACAGACAGACATCGCCAAACCACCCCCCGTTTTGCGTCGGGGGTTCAAAGAGTACTCGATATCAAATACTGTCGAAACTTTTGATTATTGCATCAAAAGTTTATTATGATATTATACGATGGTATCAAGTAAGTATCGATGTTTTTAATATTTTGCGGATCACTAGTCAGTACCTCCCTTCGCACGGAATCGAGCATTAAAAAATATGAAAATGGAAGTTGATGCCGAAGATTTAGCTTTCTACGGAGTTTATTTTGTTTGTATGTGTACATGCGCTAATCTCAAAAATTACAAACTCATTTTTTTGTTTAACAGTCCATTTATCATAAAAAGACTGTGGGCTATAGTACAACCTCACGCTTCTACATTCAGGTACTTGCTTTGAGGGTGCATGTAAGTAGAACCTTAGCTAAAACCACAGGAACCACAAATAAAAGAATCATGTACAAGAGCTGGAAACACTCTCGGACGCGGCTGACAGCCGCGGTTTACGGGTTGTCTGGTTAATGAAAGTGCACTGAGCCTTGCAAATTATCGGACGTAAGTGGTGGATATCACTTTGAGCGCTCGAACATCCGAAAGGCATCTGGCGTGTTGAATTTTTATGTCAGCCTAAAACGTCCGCGGACGGTATGGACGGTACACATTTGTCAGTCGCGGCTGATAATATGTTTCCACGGAACGGCTAGAATTAGAGTACTGTAGTCTTTATTAAAATTAAATGGAGCTACAATACACCAAATGGTCTATTCTAGCTCCATTTAATTTTATAGATCGAAGAATATAAATACTTTTTTCACAACTTATAGATATTTTTATCAAAATATTAGCTATATGACAGCTTGAGATTTGTCCAAAGACTAGTAGAAAACTAGACATTTGTCTTATTCAGTCATATTCAGTCAAATTCACATCAAATTTAAACTTTGTTTTCAAAATTTTTAGTGTCAATTACAATAAAAAATTAAAATATTTATAATTAAAAATTAAACAACGTGGCACAGTCTAATCAGATACACCAAGTATGGGAGTTGAAATTGGCAAATGATGGTCAAAGATTATTTATCAAAACTTTGGATACCACAGGGGGTTTGTACTTCTTATTCCTTAGATCTCAAGTATTTCTACCAGTTTTAACATACAAGTAACCAAATATTGATAATGGCACAAGATTGTATTCGTAAAATCGTTGGATCCTGCAAATTTACACTTGATTCGTTTTAAATTACTAAATATTATTATTGCTCCGGTTTGATAAACAAATAACCAAGTAAGTTGAAACTATTAGGGACTGATTGTTGAAACTTATCCAATAAGAGTACTATATCTAGTATGTTTGTATGTATCTTCGTTAAAAACCGAAAAATGATTTATGTTCGTCAAATGCTACTCTTTATAGCTTTCAGTACTTGCCATTGTCATTATCTTTTTTAATACTACTACCTACACAACTAATACTACCTACACAAATACTACCTACACAAACAAATATAATAATAATGGCTGCAATAAACATAATCTTTCCTATTGTTTGCACTCTTATATAACAATATATAGTACATGACAGTCTTTCCTATTGTTTGCACTCTTATATAACAATATATAGTACTTAAACATGACAATTTTCATCAAAATGTCTTCACAAAAAAATGTCCGCCAGTGTATAAGCAACTTTATAGTGTAAGTCATGAGGATACCTTCCTCCGATGACAATGATTAGTATTATTGAAATATTACTGTTTTAAGAGCTTATGGTAACCCCCTGGTCTCCTCGTAAGAATGCAAGACACTTGTTTTGTTACTAAAACACATAATTTTCATTTGTTTGACACTAACACCATGACTAAGAATCGGTGATAGAGTTTGTCGTAAGAAATAAAATCGCCCCTAGAATAAAGGTACAAAGTGAGATATTGAAACTGTAACCCAACAGTAGCAAGAAGTTGTCAAAGCAACAGAAATGGGCTGTAGCACTAAACCCGACTAGCTGTCGAAAATCACTTGTACCATCACCAAGTGGTGACGGTGTTAGTGACGAAAACCGACGGTGGCAGCTTTATAAGAAGCGTACCTACACTATGCAATGTTTTTGCAATCTAGTTTTAATTGACCGCACTAGGTGAATAATCTAGCATCTGCAAAACCATTGGCGTCCAATGGACTCCATATTATACGCCGTAACAATTGAGATCTTTAGATTTTAAACGACATAAAAAACCAAAATAGGGTTCAGTCTAGTCCCTGGGATATCCCAAAAAAATCGTTATCGGTTGTTTGCAGTTTTATGGAATTAAATTGTAATACTAATTAATATCGGCAGTGATTAACATCTGGAAAGAGGCCAGTAGCAGTATGGACGTCATGGTGCAAGGGTCGTGTACGTCGCAAGTGGCTAGTCTACTGCATGAGCGGGAGATCCCCTACAACATCGCTGTAGACGACTTGGGCGTGATGATACAAAAGGAACGAGGAAGTTTCTCAACGAACACAAGGAGTTCGGCCAAGGAGTCACGTAAGTAACTCTCAGCGTAAAAGAGGAATGTTATAAGTTAAACACTTTGTTGAAGGTCTAGCAGTTCAGGTGTTGTGTGTATGTGTGTGTGAAACTGTGTATTTTTTTATGATATTGGAAGGTAAATAAACAGACTGATTTCCTAATGGAAATAAAGTCATACCGCCTAGAGACAACAAAGGTTCTTAGGTAAAGGTTCTTTTATTACAAGTTTAACGTGTCTGTGGGTATGTGTCTGTCTGTATATATTTGTGTGTGTGTGTGTGTGTGTGTGTGTGTGTGTGTGTGTGTGCGTGTGTGTGTGCGGGTTCAAATCCCGGATCGGACAACAAAAAGAAAAACTTGATTTTTCCAATTTTCTAATAAAAAAAATTTTGTTTGAGATTGGATATGTGCCCGGTTGGCGATAGGCTTGCCACCTATCACATTGTGGGACTTAGTGTCTTCGGCTAGTCGTGGGTGCCCCGGTTGTGCCTCTGCCGACCTCTTCGGGGATATGGGCGTGGAGAAACTTTTTTTTTATTTTGACCTCTGCGGTCTAGCGGTCCAGATGTTGGCCTTGACTGCATGAGGTCTCGGGTTCGATTCCCGGATCGGGCAAAAAAAAGAAAAACTTGGTTTTTCCAATTTTCTAATTAAAAAATCGTTGCTTGGATTGGATATGTGCCCGGTTGGCGATAGGCTTGCCACCTATCACATTGCGGGACTTAGTGTCTTCGGCTAGTCGTGGGGGCCCTGGTTGTGCCTCTGCCTACCTCTTCGAGAATTTGGGGTGAAGATACATTTATTTTAATTATGACTATTATCTTGGGACTGTCTAAGTCAAGTCTCTCAAACAGGCAAAGAGTATTGAGTGCTAAATGTCTCGATTCTATAGTTTTATGTTGGTTTATAATTAATCAAGTAAACAAGTAATAAAATAATATATCTCTGGACAAATTACTCAAACCAGTATAACTTCATAGTAAACAAAATTATATGCTTGTGATATGGATGTCAGTCGATAATACTGATATATAAAAATAGATTAATAGGTAAGGAAATAAATGTAGTCAACCCTCGGAACCATAGACAAATCAATATCCATCACAAAAACGCTTGCCCCGTCGGGATTCGAACACAAACCTCGCGCTTGGTCGGTAAAGACAGACGTTATCACCTATGAAACGATCAAGTAAAGCAACTTCATTTGTCGCAAGGAATATTTGTAACTAATATTGTTTATTAATGGAAGGTAGGCCACTGACTTGCACACATATTCTAAGACACGGCCGTAAGATATCGATGCACCAACCAAATCTATGTTCTCTACAGCTGACGAATTTCTCTTACCATCAGGAGAACAAATCGCTATCTTATAACATAAAAATACCCTTAACACAAAAAGGATAAAGATAATTTGGGGCAGTAAAACTTCAAGAAGTCGATTTCGATTTTAATTAAGCGTGTTTCACGAGTTGATTATTATGTACATACATACATAAATACATATCTTCACACCAAGTCAGTAGGCAGAGAGTATCGAGTGCCAGACCTCATGATCCTAACAAACCTGTCTTGCTTCCTTCACATTCATTACCCTTTTCATACAAACACGCCGGTTTCGGATACTCTTGACACCTCCCTCGGATAATATCCGTTTGATCTGATCGTGAAATGTCAGCCTTGGTCTCCCCGGGTACCTACATTCATCCACATTCGCATTGTATATCTGCTTTGTCAATCTTTCAACTGTCATTCTTTCCACATGACTGAACCAGCTGAGCATGCCCTTTCGCATTTTAACACCAACACTTTCTTTCAGTCCCACTCTTTCACGGATCTCACTGTTACGAATGCGGTCAGCGAGCGTTACACCACAGATTTTCCGTAGTGCTCTCATTTCGAACGCACTTATCCTACTTTCATGATCTTTTATATGGTTATTATGTTTTCGACATATAGCAAATGATTCCGAAACGGTCTCACACATTTTTTAAATATTCTACTAGCAGTTTTAGGTTATACCTAAGTACTTAATAATGCCTAAATTTAGTTCAAATATTCTTACACAGCGTATACAAAGAGTTTATTAATAATAACTAAAAACTGCTATTTGCATAATGATATTTTTTACGGGACCACCTCGGACCCATGATCTTCAAAAAACAACCATCAAAATCGGATGGTAACTGGTCGAGTAATCACGTAACAAACACAAAAAATAAAATATATCCAGTCGACTTATGAACCTACTCTTTTTGAGTCAGTAAAAAAGAGTGTCATCTTCGTACGCTCCATGTTGTTTTCGATTTTCCTGGGATTCCATCATCAGATTCAGACTTGGTAGCAATGCGACAAACTCAGAATAAGTACTTTTTCTTAAATTAAAAAAAATCGGTAAACAAATAACACAGAAATCGACTAACACGCATTAAAAATATAGAAATCGAACATATAGTCTCCTTCTTTTTTCAAAGGCAATTAAATAAGCAGTATCTAAGGTACTTGAAAACTTTCTCCTAAGCAGGTAATTACCGTGTGAGGAAAATTTGTCCCAGGTTCAATGGATTGGAAGAATTATCATCGCTTGAATGTAATTTACGAGTTCATGGATAATTTGGCCGAGCAATATCCGTACTTATGCAGAGTAATCGTGATTGGTGTGTCTTCTGAAGGTCGAGAGATACGGGTATGTTTATTAATTTATTTCAAAATATTAGGTGTTTACCCCCGACTTCGCCGACGTAGATTTTTTTTAATTATTTATTAATGTTAGGTATGTGCGGCCTATCCCCGCGGCCATACCGTCAATGCTAGCCGTTGACGTGTTCTGGTTCGGAGGGTAATGTAGCCGGTAAACTTACTTTTGGTCTAGGCTTAAGATCCTGGCCTCAGGTTGGCAACGCACCATTATTATACTATACCATACTATAAGTTATACCGGTTGGAGTAATTTTTCCAGAGATATATTTTATAACATGTTTACTTGATCAATTACAAACCAACATAAAACTATAGAATCGAGACATTTAGCACTCAATACTCTCTGCCTGCCAAACAAGGTACTTGACGTGAAGTACTGACGTGGAGACTTAGACAATATCAAGATAACAATCAAAATTAACAAAAAAGTATCTTCACACCCAAATCCTCGCAGAGATAGGCAGAGGCACAACTAGAGCACCCACGACTAGCCGAAGACGCTAAGTCCCATAATGTGATAGGAGGAGCCTGCCGCCATAGCGTCAGCGGTTGTCGTTGACGTGTTCCGGTTCGGAGGGTGAGGTAGCCGGTAAACTTACTTTTGCTCTAGGCTTAAGATCCTGGCCTCAGATTGGCAACGCACCATTACTATACTAAACCATACTATACCGTCGTTTTTTTGTTTTTTTTTTTAATGTATAGTTGTATCCAAAGTACTGGAAAATGATAAATGAAAATCTATATGCAGATACTTGTATACAAACACTTTCGAATTTATATTGAAATCGCCAACAAATCACCAAGAGTAGGAATACTTACTTTTAGGAATATCGTGCAATAGTTGTATTCTAAGTCAATTAGGATAAAAATAGGCAATCTGTCCAGATACAAGTATTTGCTCGTATTAGCTCTTTACAGATCTAAACTCTTGAACAGCTTTGAAGGACCTGCTTACTGCTTACTTACGAAGCAGCTGTTACGTTGGTTAACCTACTACTAATATTGTGACAATGTCGAGGTGCCTTTCCTATTCTAGCCACCATAACTTCAGTGCTTCCGTGTTCCGGTCTGGATGTTAGCGTAGCGAAAACTTTTCTAATCCTTAATCGAGATAATTTATTAATCAAGGTGTCCAATGAAGGTAGCTTATCTACCACCCTGTTTGGCAATTCATAAGAGACAAATATAAGTTTAACGGGTCATTACCAATAAGACTATTGGTGGTAGATTGTGGCTGAGCAACTTACCCGGGTAGGATCGACCACCCTCACTCCTGCCAACATGGTGACTGTGTTTGATGCTGTTGTGTCCAGTCCCAAAGGAAAGCCGTTTGCGTATTCACAAACTATGCTATAAATAAAACTTTCATATTTTTGAGACATAAAATCCCAAGCAAAAGTAAAAATAAAAAATATTGTTATAATTCTAGATGCTAATAATATCCAACGGTGACGAGAACAACACCGGGGTGTGGTTGGACGGTACCATCCATGCTCGGGAGTGGATCAGTGCTGCGGTGGTCACCTACATCGCTAATCAACTCGTCAGGACGTTCCATGAACAACCGGATACAGTTACTAATAAAGACTGGTACTTTTTCAATTTTAATATACACAGACAACTGTTAAACGAACGCATTAAAAACGAAAGACCTAACTGCTCAAAATAAAAAAATATTATGGCGAACATGATAAAATTTCAAAATGATTATAGCAATACAGATTTTTGAAAATGTGCACAAACACAAAGTGAAACAATCCTATCCTATTAATATTATAAATGCGAAAGTTTGTATGTATGGATGTATGGATGTTTGTTACTCTTTCACGCAAAAACTACAAAGCCGATTACGGTGAAATTTGGTATGTAGGTAGCTGAAGACCCAGAATAACATATAGGCTACTTTTTATCCCGGAGTTCCCGCGGGATTGGGACTTACGCGGGTGAAACCGCGGGGCGCAGCTAGTTATAAATAAATTAACAGCAGAAAAGAACAAACATACGTTTTCCCAGGTCTCTATGTTTGTCTGTAGTTTTTACTCTCTAAACTGATTCTAATCAAACAAAAAACCCTGTGCCTATTTATGAAAGTAAATTAAAATTCTCTTAATAAATCCAAAATTAAAAATGTTCAACAAACCCCCACAAAACCTACATGTTTTCAAACAAAAAATCCACATCGAAATCGATCCATACATTTAAAAGATATGTTGCCACTGTCAGACACATATGCGTGTGTGTGCGTAACTCATTATACGCCTTATTTTCCATCAGTTTTATTAATTTAGTGCAAGTGTGTACACGTACGTCTAGTTTTTTTGTTGATTTGTGGAACCGGGTTAGCTGTTAAAAAAATCTGTATGGAATAAGTCTGCCTTTTATATAATTATGTTTTTAATTCCCCTGTAATATTAAGTGTAAAATAAATCATTAATAATAATAATAGTCTCTGGTATTTCAGACAATATAGCTTTCTAGTGGTGTAAGAACATTTATAGTAGGTAGAATAGTTTCACGAGTAATCATTTACAAACAGACACATCCATTTTATGATACATACAAGGAAATAGATTTCCTGATGACTAAAGCATATATCTATGGATAAAAAAATGGTTGCAAACTTAAGATTGGGTAGTTCATTATAAATAATAATATTGCGTAAATTAGTCCACCAGTCACACTACTCTCCATACCATAACACATTGGTGAGAACTGGCGTTATGGCAAAGTATTACGTACGATAATATTGGTCGTCGCAATACTCCACCATTCACAACTCTATTCTCAATCGTCATCGTCACGGTATAAGTAAATAATTGCATACAATGAAAAATAATCCAATATTTTTATATCAGGTACATACTGCCGGTGATGAACCCTGATGGTTACGAATATACACACACACATGACCGGATGTGGCGTAAGAATAGAACACAATACGGTGAATGTGTTGGTGTTGACCTGAACAGGAACTTTAGGTTTGTTTATTACATACTTCATTTTGGTCGACTCTGTGGTATATAGCGTTGTGTTGGCGTTGATGATGATTCATACACTCGGGTTCGATTCTCGGGTAATGCAAAACAAATAAGTCATTTCAATTATTTGACAACACCATCTTTGGCTCTGATAAGTGGTGGTAGAGGGTTGGCGATAGTTTTTTCTTGATGCTATTGTCACTTATTTGTCACAAATTTAAAAACAAGGATCAGTCAATTCTTTACCTGGCCATGGGACGTCAAAATTTAAGATGCCACAAATAGACACACACAAAAATACATATCAAACTTTTAATACATCTCTTTTTCCGTGTTTTTTTTGGAATGACTAATGTGTTGCCGAACCTCGCAGTTTTTAAAACTTTACCGGGCTTGAAAATTGGCTCTAAACAATCATTTTTACTTCTGGCCCTATCCACCTGTTGGTTTCTTCCTCTACTATTTATGTTTTGTCATCACCATATTACATCTGTTTAAAAAACTCATATCATGACGTATGTTCAAATTACACTTTAAAACCGCATTGACGGCTTTTATAAAATTTTATATCCATCTGTAATTTGATCTAACTCAAAATGTAGCATAATTTTTATCCCAATATCTCTATGGATCCACGTGGGCCAGAAAACTTTTAATACACGAGCACAGACACGGGCAGCAGCTTGTATAGAATATTCTCTTCGATATCCAAAATAATGAAGGACAATTTTACCCTTTGATTTTGAACATTAATAAAATCGAGGCTTTTCGAAATACGTTAATGTAAACGGTGTCCAGATATTTTATTTGACGGATATAAAATTATAATAATGAGGGCGGGCAACACTGACGATTCGTACATTAAAATAAAATTGCGATGCAACTCCCTGTATAAATTACTTTATGAATAAACCAGTGAATGTCGTATAGCTTATGTGTACCTAATGTATGTAAGCTATTATGTACGTTTTCTCGTTTATGTATCGTCTACCAATATTAATATGTTTTTGCTACGTAAAGCAGCGATTCCTAAAGTGGGTGACGCATCACTTAAGGGTTCTGTAAAAAGTCACATGGGTTTTACGTAATTATTTTTTTATAACTTAATACCGTTGAATACGAAGAACGTACTCATGGACGTGAACGTAACGTGGACGTTTTTGTTTCCTAATCATTATTTTCTGCCGAAACGCAACGATTTTATGTTAAAAATTGATTAACGATCAACGCCTATCGATAATTTAATTAGTAAAAGATGATCTTCACATTAAACGTTAAATTTAAAAATAAATATTAATGAAGTATTAATATCTATAAAATTTTAATAAATCATATAAATACAAATAATATAATTTTAATATTTAAAAATATGTCAGCATCGTAACAACACTCGAGAACTGTCTCCCGGTTTGATAGATATTCGTTTTTTGAATTCGTAAAAGCTATTGCACTACTATTAAATCATTTGGTTTTTTAAGATAAAACGTTACACCAGGCATTCAATACATAAGGAGCATAAGGAGATACTAGCATATTATATTTGTAATAAAAGTCCTTGTCCTGGTATAAATTACATTATCTTCGATTTGAAATTATGCAAGCGTATAGGATTTGGGTTCTATGAAATTCATGTGTTGGACGGGTGTTGTTTAAAGTTTGAAAACCATGGTATTGCTCATGCATGATATAACCTATTTATTACATCTTTTTTTGTTTCATGTACTATGTTTGGCTATCCTTTACAACACTTTGATAACAATTTGATAACTTGTAACAATTATTAAATACTAGCTGCGCCCCGCGGTTTCACCCGCGTAAGTCCCAATCCCGCGGGAACTCCGGGATAAAAAGTAGCCTATATGTTATTCTGGGTCTTCAGCTACCTACATACCAAATTTCATCGTAATCGGCTTTATAGTTTTTGCGTGAAAGAGTAACAAACATCCATACATCCATACATACAAACTTTCGCATTTATAATATTAATAGGATGCACGTGGTACATATGTAGAATTCGATAAAATGAATCGAAAAAGCAAAGATTTAGTTATGTAAAATGTAATGTAGTTTTTCATAAAGTTAACAACCGTATCTCCTACTTCTATATTATTATTTACTGAGAACTGAATTGTTCTGGTGATCAGAATGCTGGTAGACCGCATATGTAGTCTAGTGGTCCAATGTTGGCGTTGATTACATGAGGTCTAGGCTTGAATCAGGTTGGGCAACTCACAACGTTGCCCGTCAATAGGATGGATAGGTTTGCTACCTATCACAATATTAGACTAGAGCTTATTATACCCACAGCCTGGTTGTGCCTTTGCTTTCCTCTTCCTGAGCACTGGAGCGAGTAAACTTTTTTCACTAGTACAGTCAGCCATACTAAGTGGTAGAGTCTTGCACCGACTTAAAAGATCGTATTACGTTTTCCTGACGCCATAACATTAGGGTTTTCCATTAGTGTGTTAAGGCATGCCACATTCCTTCGAAATAATTATGTCCAGAAAATCTCGATACGAAAGTTTATCTATAGCAAAAACACAATCGTTTAGATTTGCTAGGTTCGAAGTTGCGTTTGAGCTTTCCGGACTGTGACGGACCTACGTCAGTAGTTTTCCGGATGACATTCTGTGGATTTGGTATGTGGCCTGTAAATTTACTGGAAAAATTAAAGCGGGCGAGTAGACCTAGTACCTCCTAACTCTCTTATATTATTTTAAGGACTGTCACATTAAAACACAACTTATAAAATGCAAGACTGCAATCGTGAAAATACTAATTGCTTTAATTCTAAAACAGTTCGGTTATTAGGCCAAGGAGGAAGGCTTAAGGCATAAGTAGGTGTACCACTTCCATAAGTCCATAATGGGTCCCGGTAAACATTGTTTCGATACTCGAAAAGTTATTTCAGCTATGGTTGGGGAGAAAAAGGCGAAGAAGGCTCATCTGAGGATCCAGGAAACATATTTTATAGAGGACCAAAACCTTTCTCGGAACCGGAAACTCAAGCTGTCAAAGTAAGTAACGAATCTATCATTACGTCGTCAACACACGATAAAACTTTCTTGTCCTTTTTTTACCTGGAACTAGATTTTACTAAAATTAGTGGTCGCGCGTTGCTCGAAATTTGACAATAATAAATTTTAATATCTTGTTGATAAGAACGCCATCTTCATTTCTAAAGACCAACTAACTTTTTAGTGCGCCATCTGTGATATTTTATTGTTACCATCAATATATTTGTTTGTGTGTGTCAAATGTATGGTAGTATGTGTAATGTTTTATTTATTGCTTTAATGTACTTTATAAACATTATTATTAAAAATATTAGCGTTCTGCACTTCTCCTACACAAAAACTACAAGTGTGCCAAAATTTATGCTCCTGCGTCCGCGCAATTTTCGTAAAAAGGGGTTCAAAGTTTTGGCATCACAGATTAAACTTCATTATTATTTTTAATTCGATTACAGTTTCAATAATTTGGTGCTTCATATTGAAACATGTTATGATAAGGATAATTTAACTTTAACATAACAAAACTTGTTTTAATGTTACACATATTATGGTAGCAAAACAACATGGTGGTTCAACATCACAACATGTTTTGATAAACAACACTTAAATAATTAAGAGCAATAAGCCTGCAAAAGGCGAGTCCAACTATTGCATCACCTTACCACGTCGCGATTTAATTATTGTTTTTCAAAAAAAAAGCTATTATTCCGAGACGGTCCAACAAAAATGTTATCGTTACTGATGAGATCGTGAACATAATTAAAAAACGATTTTTTCCGATATGAGTTCCGGCAGAAGTGAAAACTTGAATATTAACGTTGTCCATTTTTTATATTTAGGAATGGTAAGGGAATAATTTTGAATGAATTGCTTTAATTATCAGTATGAAAGTACTATCATTTATGTGGTAGAATACAATATTCATTTACTACGCTATCGTATACAAAATTTACACACGAAAATTCGCGCAAGCGCCCTGCACCGTCTTACGTATTTTCAGTCTGACGCCTAACCTTTTTTTTTTTACGTGGGGAAATCCATCATGGATACCCGCCACTTTCGGGAGAAGTGACGGGTTATGTGAGACTCCTACTCACTAAAACCCCACGGTGTCCTCCCCTTCGCCAGGTACCGGGGCTGTGGGGACGCTTTGGCACTCTTCCACTGCCCCGGCGGCGGTGGATCTGACGATCCCCTTCTGGAAGCCCCACTCAATAGGGGCCGCATATCGTCTGAAGTGGTGCA
>NJDD01002431.1:449086-467824 GCA_002245505.1 Calephelis nemesis
CCCGGCTCTCGACCCCAGCTACTCAGCCCCCCCGCCACGACAAGGCTCGGACCCTTGGGGGGGAGCTGACGCCTAACCTAACCTAACCTAACGCGAGTTCAGAAGTTTTTACCCATTCCAAAAAAAGTGCACTATGCCGCTAAAAAAGTTTTCACTACAAAAATGTATGTATTTTTAAGTGTAACTCAAAAATTGCTAGTCGGATCATGATAAAACTAATATAAGACTTTGGAATTATGACCTATCTTTCTAACAAGGAATCATTATAACCGGTTCATCATTGGTCGAATAAATGCGTAACAAATATACAGCTGAATTGAGAACCTATATTTCTTGGAGATGATTAGTAAATTTGAAACGTTTGAAAGCTTTGAATTTTCGTAAATTACAGTTAGTATTACAATTTGGAACATTTCATTGGTTTGTGTACAAAATTTCATCCATCAGCTGTAAGGATCCGGTTTGATTCTTGATAGGGACAAGCATATGTGTAGTAAATATGTTTCTGTATCTGGTTTTGGGTGTTCATTACATTTATTTCGGTGTTTATAAATGTACTTTCATGTACTAGTATAATCAAGTAACATTCATTATACAAGAATTTAATTTGCTTGTACATGGGTTTAAACAATTTGTATAACTTGCTTGTTTAAATAACTATTAAATTAAAAATAAAAAAATTCCCGACACAGCACTTGGTATTCCTTTAAAATTAAAAAAATCGGTTAATCTCCCCAATTTCACCCCCTACAACTCTTGAACGGCTCAACTGATTTTCATCAAACATATCTAAGAACACTTGCACATAAGTTACCTTTAATATTATACGAAATTTAATTTAATACGAAAACAGCTAAATTGAAATCACTGCATCCGTTCGGGAGCTATGATGCCACAGACAGATAGACACATAGACAGACACGTCAAACTTATAACACCCCTCTTTTTGCTTCGGGGGTTAATAATAAAAATTGGCGTCACTTTCAGGTTTTGGAACAAGCTTTTCGATTTCGATACACAAGTTTAATTTCGCTAAATGTTTAGCACTTTGCTCTATCTATAAATGTTCCAATTTATTAAGGATAGTTTTTATCCTTTTATTAAAGAATTCCCGCGGGAGTTTTTTTTTAAATTTTTAACGTGTGGGAAGTTGCGAGTAACAGCTAGTCAATATATAAGTTTTATTTCCAGAACGTAATACTTCAGTCGGGGACCACATTTAGAGTGTTTTTATCACTCCACAGCTATGGTGAAGTGATAATTTTTCCATGGGGATATACAACGAATCCATGTCCAGATTATGTTGAAATGCTAGAAGGTGGTACTGCTATGGCTAAGGTATTTTAGATTTTTTTTCTTTTTCCAACGCTTAATATTTATTTACAGAATAGCAAATGAGCAAGCAAATCACCTGAAGGTAAGCCCACATACACACACATACACACACACACACACACCCACACACACACACACAAACAAACACACACACACACACACACACACACACACACACACACGAAGAGCTGCAATCCGGGGGCTTCACAGTTCCACATTTCACAAAAGCAGTCAGTCATTAACAGCCAATATAAATAACCTATCTAAGATAAGAGATCGTGCTATTTTTAAATCAGTTGCAAGGTATCCGCCGTTATTTTAAATTGTTGTATTTAGTTAACAAAAATATCTTAGCAACAAAATTCTAGGAGGCCTATCTTTATCTATAGATAAGATGTTAAAATTGGCTGTAAGTGGTTATAGGACACTGCAACAGCTTGCTCGGGTTGGTTCCAAGACCTTAATTATTTTTAACTCCATAGCCTTAGTGCTCGCCATCGTTATATTCCGTACAGGAAGATAGGGGTAGCTGGTAGCCTTGGACATATAGCCTATAATCCCGTCCATAAGGTATTGATTGATGATATTTATTATTTATAACTTGGAAAAATATTATTGAATCATTTTTTATTCCAAAAGTTGCTGTCTTTTGCCACAATCAAGTAACAACAACAAGGAAACGGCCTATACGATGACAAGAACGATATGCTTAGATTGTTAGGCTTAACGTGCTTGCTACTCTACCCTCCGTACCAGAACACGATACTGTTAAATAACAGGAAAAAATCTAGATGTTGATGACTGATTGACTCTATTATAGCAGCAGTCATCTGAGTCAGATTGTAGGAATATAAGTTCGAAATGTGCAAACTCTATTAGCTCGAGTTTGTACTCTTCCAATTTTTTTTTTATGATATTGGAAGGCAAACAAGCAGACGGATTTCCTGATGGTAAGAAATTCACGCCGCCTAGAGACACCAAAGGTGGTAATGGTGCATTGCCAACCTAAGACCGGGATGTTACGCCTCGAGCAAAAGTAAGTATACCGGCTACCTTACCCTCCGAACCGGAACACGTCATGACGTTATGGCGGCAGCATGAGCCTATGCTCGCCTTTTACGAGCTGCCTGGCAAGGAAGGCAGATGATCTATTCTACAAAGGAGCCCGGACCAACACGGGGGAAAACTTATACCTTCTAAGCTTGTCAATAACTTCAATTTTTGCTTTTCTCTATCGCGAATTTGAAAACATTCTAAAGAAAGGTGTCGTGTAGACCTTCTATTATAGTAGGTAAAAAGTAAGTATCATTACGCCTAGGCTCAACCTGTGCACCCACTAATAGACAAAATACACTAAGTCCCACAATGTGATAGGTGGTAAGCCTATTGCCAACTGGGCACATATCCAATCTCGATCAACGATATTTTTATTAGAATATTGAAAATATACATTTTCTAATTATTTTTTTGTTGACCTGGGGTTCGAACTCGGGACCTCAAGAAGTCAAGTCCGACGCCGGACCGCTAGACGACAGTATTCCTTCTATTTTGACTTATGGCATATTAAAATTTTCACTGTCACGTTTCACTTTCATGTACTATATCCGAAATCTGTTAAAAACGGAGCATCTTTATTTTGTCTATACGATTTCAGGCTATATTTGAAACGAACCACAACACGTACAAAGTAGGCAGTACCAAGGACCTCATGTACTTTGCCTGCGGGACGAGTACAGATTGGAGCTACGGTGTCGCAAATATCACTTACTCATACATGATAGAGCTGAGAGGAAAAAGTCATAGGTTCCTATTGCCGAAGGAGGAAATTATTCCCACTTCCCAGGAGGCTATGAGTGGAATCTTGAGGCTTCTGGAATTTGTTGATCGGAGGTGTAGAAGTACACAATCTTGCGTGTGTTCCAAGTGACCTCAAAAGAAGTAAGGCGGGTATCACACTTCACCACACACCGCTCCGTTTTGCGGTGATACGGTGTTTACTTTGTATTGAGAAATCTAGATTTATATACAAAAAAAAATCCGCACGGTATAACACTCTGCCACCGCATTTCCGAGCGATGACATTTCCAGGTTAAAATTCGCATTGCGGCGGCAGTGCGATATTTGCCTAAATCACTAACCGTCTTCTTAATACACATAGATTAAAGTAATACACGCCCTCAGTAATATAAGGGCCCTTTACAAAAATCTACTTTTTCTGGAAATGGTGTTTTAAGATACAGTATTTTTTTCCGATATTATTCATGTCTTAAAACAAATATAATTACAGAGTCATTCTCATCTTTTTTCTATTTCTGCTAGAGCTAACAAGTAGAGAATATCATTCTGTGCCTTTGTAATTCAAAATCCCAGTTTGCCAAAATGTTGACTTGGGCCCTTATATTACTGAAGGTGCCAATACATGTTTGACGTCATAGTTTTTACCACCCTGTAATACAACCTACAATGTACCGGAAACACAGAACCTTGGAGTATTTTGGTCTACGTTTATTAACAAGATGTGGTCAGAATATTGCGTTCGCTTCGCATTGCAAAAGCGACTTAAAGTACAAAAAAATAGTAGTAGGTATTCGTACGGCATATTAAAAAAAAAGCATAAACAACGTTGTAGATTCGTGTGATGCGATGTTGCAACGCGATGTTGTGCACGCCTTTTATTTGATAAACATTTTGTTATTTTGATATACATATATTACTACTTATTTATATTTTGTAACATCTATTTAAGGGACTTTGCTAATATGTAAAAAATACTGTTCTTGTCGAATAAAATCAACAAAACCAAAAGAAATGCTGGTTTTCTTTCAGAAATGTTAGTTCTAAAGCTTTCTTATAATATGTATGTCTACAACTATATATAACACTCAATGTAGATCATTGAGTGTTATCCAGATATAAACAACATTATTACAACATGTCTACCTAAGCATGGCTGTATAATGTATACTTATTTGAAACGCAAATGAATGAAATGATACTGAAACACAGAATTGTTCTGCAAAATCCAATTGTAATTAAACAAGAATTCATTAAATGTTTGAGTTATGTTAAAATACATAATGTATATTTTATTCGTAATGAACATAATCGCCGCGCGTTTCGCTGCGGTCACGAATAATATGGATGCAATCCAAAAAAGTTTCCTCACATTGCGCTATCAAATGGCTCCAATACTTTTGTTTATTGTTTTATATCCTCTGCTGCCAAGACTTTAATTTAGTGCTGCGGAAAATTAAAATTTAATCTTGAATGCCAATATTGACAAGTATCTACTATTTACGTGTACCTATATTTTTTAATAATATAAACTATATGGTTAATGGAGTAAATGGTTACATAATATAGTTTTTCTAAGATTGTACAAATGTGCATTGTTTCTGGAATTTCATTTATGTATACATAACATTTTATTATTAAATTATACCCTCTTTATATGCAATAGGCTGTCTTCTTAGCATATACTTTAAGGACACAATCTATAAATAATGGACTTATGGTGGTACAATCATCGTGGAAACAAACACGTAGATTGTCAAAATTATTACTATTGAGTAACCGGGAGAGATTAATATCATTAAAAACAACAAGGTGTAACAGAATATAATGTTCTACTTAATCGCATTTTAATTAAACAAGAATTCATTAAATGTTTGTATTATGTCAAAAATATATAATGCATATTTTACTCTTAATGAACATATTCGCCGCGCGTTTCGCTGCGGTCACGAATAATATGGATGCAATCCAAAAATATGCGCTATCAAATGGCTCCAATACTTTTTTTATTGTTGAATATACTTAGTTGCCAAAAGATTATTTTCTGTATTTTATGTAATTTTATTTAGTTTTGTGTACATAAATTTTGGAGTGAACGAGCCTTTATAACATAAGTGCTTGCCGTTGATGTGTTCCGGTTCGGAGTATAAGGTAGCCGGCAAACTTGCTTTTGCTCTAGACCTAACATTCCGACATCAGTTTGGCAATGCACAATTCCCACTTTTGGTGTCTCTAGGTGGCATGCATTTCTTACCATCAGGAAATCCGTCTGCTTGTTTGCTTTCTAATATCATAAAAATAAAATAAATAACCGAGGGATTAGTGTACATGCAAATTAACCCTTAATCAAACGGAGTACTTTTGTATTTATAAGTAGGAAGTGGCAAATAATTTCCCAATATTTGAATAAGGCTTAATGTCACGAGCTTGAGTTCGATTCCTGACAGTATTAGAAAAAAAGAATACAATCATATTTTATGTCACATATGCAATACAAGGGTACATGTGACGCGTCCATATAATTTAAAAGTCGACCACTGGTAGGTGGGTATATCAGAGTGAGTTTATGTTATTTAATAAACTATTTCTTTATAATATTATCGTTGACGTAACATAAGGATACAATTTGCTAATTTAGGGGTTATTTTATTTTATTTTATTATAAATTAAAAAAGTATCTTCACGCCCCTATCCCCGAAGAGGTAGGCAGAGGCACAACCAGGGTACCCACGACTAGCCGAAGATACTAAGTCCCACAATGTGATAGGTGGCAAGCCTATCGCCAACCGGGCACATATCCTATCCCGAGCAACATTTTTTTTTATTAGAAATTGGGAAAAACCCAATTTTCTTTTGTTGCCCGACCCGGGATTCGAACCCAGGACATGACGCAGTCAAGTCCAACAACTGAACCGCTAGACCACAGAGGCGATATTATAAATTAACAATACAGAAAATATTTTATATAGGGCCAATTACAAGTTTTCACTTATTAATATGTTAAAATATGTTTATAGTTACGCATTTACAAGTAAATAGAAAAATAACAGTCTATAAATATAACAGAGTAGGCACACGTTGCACACCAAGAACCAATGACTACTTATCTTACAACTAGTGACGAAGACAATAATTGTTCAAAAAAAACCTATCTGATAGATTTTTTTAAGCTTTGTTATGGAATCTCTAAACAAGTCAAGGTCAACATCTTGACACATTGAATTAAAAGTACGACATGCTCTAATTAAGTATGAATTTTGCCTGTAAACAGTTCTCGTCTTAGGTCGTTATAAAAATGAATACAATTTTGCAACCGATATATCTAATAAATAGGTATATTTTTAAATCATTTGTAATTTTGTCATAAATAAAACTCTTTTTTTTGCAACCGATATATTTATATAAGGAGGTGTAATTTTAAAATCATTTTAAATTTTATTATAATTAAAAAATGCAATGTATTTTTTCGGATCCGAAATAACCTAGGTTTGTAATAAGTTTTCTTTGCAAAATTATAATCTGTAATAAAATGTGCACTTTTTTATTAATGGCGCTTGATGAAGTACCGTTTGTAATTATTAATATAAGAATAATCATGCGATATTTCATTTATTACAATTTTTTTAATTTTACATAATTAGCTAACTGGTTTACTTTAAGAGCATCTTCAGAGCTTTTTTTATTACATTTGAAACTAACTTAGCTACATTCTCCGTCACTAAAGGACAGCGACGCACGAATGACATCAGTGTATACGAGCAACTATTGTCTATATTTTACAATTAGAAGGGCCATGAGCTTTTTCGCTGTCTTATCACATGGAAAAATAAGTCGTATGTGCTAATGAAATAATGTCATTAAGTAACTATCTTCACGACCGTATTCTCGAAGAGGTAAGCAGACGTAACGGCCACTTATCCAATCACAAGCAAAGTTGTTTTTATTAGAAAATTGAAAAAAACATCTTGATTTGCCCAACCGACTTCATAAAGACTCGAGACTTATTAAAATCGCTAGACCACAGAGGCCAAAATAAAATAAAGTTTCTCCACGCTCATATCCCCGAAGAGGTAGGCAGAGGCACAACCAGGGCACCCACTACTAGCCGAAGACACTAAGTCCCACAATGTAATAGGTGACAAGCCTATCGCCAACCGAGCACATTTCCAATCCCGAGCAACATTTTTTATTTTTTATTTTAATTTTTTATAATCGAAAAAACCCAATTTTCTTTTTGTTGCCCGACCCGGGATTCGAACCCGGGACCTCATGCAGTCAAGTCCAAAAAACGTCATCTTACCTGTGCATGACAGTTCTTTTTTTAGGGGATTGCAATCTACACACGTACCTTTAACTCTGTCAAATGTAGGTTTACTCTTGAACGTCGATTCATGCAATATTGGAAGTTGGAATCGAGTGTGTCAATTTAGGTACTCTTGAACACAATACTGGCGGATTATTAACCTTTATTTAATATTAAACAATAATTCGTTAATTTTTTTTTTATGATATTGGAAGGCAAGCAAGCAGACGGATTTCCTGATGGTAAGAAATTCCCGTCGCCTAGAGACACCAATGGTGGTAATGGTGCGTTGCCTACCTGAGGCCGGGATGTTAGGTCTCGAGCAAAAGTAAGTATACCGGCTACCTTACCCTCCAAACCGGAATATGTCATGACGTTATGACGGCAGGAATAGGTAAGGCGGTGGTACCAATCCGGGTGAGTCGCTGCGCAACTCTACCACCCAGTCATGTCACGGTGTTAGTGACGGTAAGCCTATGCTTGCCTTTTACGAGCTGCCTGACAGGAAGGCAGATGGTCTATTCTGCAAAGAAGCCCGAACCAACACGGGGAAAATATTTGTTATATATAATTATTTGTAGCTGTGTTCAAAGTACATGAAATGACATGTACACTTTGCTGTCCATGATTCCTTTCTTGTAGACGTCCATGATGAGACATACCTACACTGGTATTTAAAATTAACTTCCAACTTCCATTTTATGATTCAATTTCAATTGTCAATCATATTGGTAATAATTTTCGCATCCATCAGGTAACTCATCTACTCCTTTGCCTTTTCTACCACGAAAAGGGTGTTAAAGTAAACAAATTAAAAAATTTCAGTAACTTTATTTACAAACCTATCCTTATTTTTCAACAAATATTTTAATATTACAACTTTAAATTCACATTTAACGTAAAAACATTTATTGACAATTACAATAGTTTTCGAATTCGTATCCTGCTTTATTGTTCTAAGTTATACGATGTTGGCAATGAAAGACGAAATCCGCGTTCTTTCGTGAAAGTACCAGCTGTTTAGAGAAAATGCGAAATAAAGGTTAATGTACACATTTGTTCAACCGAATAGAAAATTCGAATTAGTTATTATATATTATGAAATCCTAAAAATTAAGACATCTGTTATCAGTGTAAATGTAATCCAATAATTGAATGTCCTCATCTAGTGAGTCAGTCAGCGTCTTCTTTACTGTTACTGTGTTTTTGTATCAATGTCATTCTACTTAGTGTAGATATTTTTTTGATGTGAGAAGTCAGCGAACATCAAAAGACAGAACAGTCACAACAAGTCATGAATAAACGTGACCTACAGACACTACAGATGTTGTGGATGTATGAATGTCCTGAGACCGAAATGTAAGGTTTATTATGCAAGTCTACCGGCGAAGTGCTGGTCTCCGAACTGGAACATGAGCATGAAGCATTACGACGGCAGGCATCTGTTTCTATGTCAAGAAATAGGTTTCTCTGTCGAATTCAGATAAATATGTAGTTAGAAAGATTCACGTCCATCTTAGACATTTTCGCCTCTTCCACATAACCCTAATGAGTTACCCCAACTAGTACAGAAAACGGAATTTTTGCGCGTTTTCTATAAAAGAAATACATAGAATTTTTATTTTTACCTATCTCTACCGACATAAATTACAAGTGACACGGGAAAAAGTTTATTTCATATTTAAAAAATCATATAAGTATACTTTCCTGTTTAGGTTAGGTTATGTCTATATTAAAACCCATAACAAAAAAATCAAAAGGGTAGTCGATAGGACTTACTTTATAGGCTTAGCATCTCTCGCAGCACCGTTAACATATATGGTGTCTATGGGTCATGGTTATCTATTATCATCAGGAAAGCCAAGTGCTTGTTCGTTGACCTCACACATAAAAAAATGTCAATTTTTTCGTTTATTTTTTTTATTTTAAAAGAGCTTTTTCACTTATTTATGCGAAGTACATAATAGTATTATAAGTAACTTCTACTAATGATATTTTTATAGAAATATAATAGCTGTACATTAAAAAAAATAGTTCATGCTAGTATTCCCGATGAAGCTGGCTAACAGGTGGCTAACCTATCGCAAACAGGACACGTTTTTATAAGAAAATTGAAAATTACCATATTTTTATTCGACCCGGGAATCGAACCCAAGATCTTATGAAGTTAAATCCATCATGAGAGCATTAAGCCACAGAAGCGATATACATTTTCTTTTATTTTTTTTATTACAATTTTTATCTTAGAGGAAGGCAAACAAGCAGACGGATTTTTATGACTGATATGTTGCTAACTTCGCGGTTTTTACAACATCACCGGACTTGCGATAAAAAATAAACAATACAATTAAAGAAGCAATTACTTCAATGCGTTATTTCAATGCGATAATATATTATGTTTCTTAAATTATTACTGGTATAAAAAGTGAAAAAAGTCCATTCTCCTCTACTATTTGAGATATTATATGTAACAGGCGCAAATTTCGTGACCATGAACCCAAGAAAAGAGAGATTTTAGTTTAAATAAGATAATGGTGCTGATTCTGCTGTTCACAAACTAAAATTATTTTAGATGCATGCTATCTTTCACAAATGAAACAAAAACAAAAGAGATGGAATAGTTCAGGCATGTCAGATTGGTCGTGACATTTTTAATCAACGTTTTCAGAGTGATAGATTAATAGTCTGTAGAAATGTCGTGTAATCTTCTAACTGACTACCACTACTAAATGGTTAATCTGACAGCACTTAAAGTGTTTTGTCTATTTCTATTACTTTTGTTGAAAGAAAATAGCGATAACTTCGTTTAGTGAGTACTCAACAAAATTACCACTAATGTCAAACTAGCCAAATTCTTATTCGTACCAAACTTACGAGCTCCCGTGTTTTGCACAAGGCCCTAAACCCTGTTCTGATTAGAAAATACAGCTACCATTTTAGGTTATACGAATTTCACCTTGCTGTGCCAACATATTTATGCCCACTCTACACTGACGGCTATACCCGAAGAATTCGTTTAATTTAATTTATCAATGCAATCAGGGCTCTTGATCCCGAAGTAAGTAAATTACATGTTTGTCTAATGGGTGTTTATTAACGACACTAATTTGTAGAAACTATTATGGTTCACATAGTATCGAAACGAAATTTAATGAACACCCATGACAAAAATGGTATATCTCTCTTGGGACTCGAATTTTAACCCCGTGAATGGTCGATGACAGTAGACATATTCGTTAATCTCTAAACCAATGAGAGGTAAAAGCAAACATCTATTTCAATGACAAATTCTCAAGGCACAACCGTCAGTACATAGTAAGCTATTCGTCTATCTCCAAATATACAATTTTCACAAATGACTAGAATTTAAACCTAGAGACATGGCCCATTTTAGTACATATTTATACACATTATATATCATTAAATATTTATACCTAACTATTTTACAACCTAAGAACTAATTTCTCGTAATTCTAAATCATAATTTAGATTTAAAATGAACAATTTAGACAAACATAACAATATTTTAGTCGTTATTAGATACATATTATTTAGCATTTCAAGTTCAAAAACAATTATACAGTAAAAAAATGTACATGTCTTTTTGCGAAAAAAAATTTAATCTAAAGCAGCAAACATATTATCGCGTCTTACGGACGCTGCTGACGACGAAGACTTACAGGGTATCAAAATAATAAAAGTAAACTGAGCCTGGCCAACTATAGGACGTAAGTCGCGGACTCGACCGGACGTTCGGACTCTGAAAGATATCTGGCGGGCTGGATGTTTCTGTCAGCCAATAGCGTCTGTGGACGGTATGGACACATTTATAAGTTGCGCCTATAAGCCAAGTCTTTAAGTCGCGTCCGATACCGTGTCTCCAGCTTAAGACTTATTATGTTATGACGTAAAGATAATAATTTAAAACGCGGTGAATCATAAAACTGACTACAGTTTCAATATGACATTGCCAAAAAAAATGGAGTAACCGAGTTAAACTTTGATAAGTATAACTCAGAAATTAATAATCGGGTTTGAACTTACTTTATTAAAATCAATCAGAAAGCATCTGCATTTAAAAGAAAAGAGTTTTTCTTTTAAATTCTAAGAAAAGAGTTTTTCTTTTAAATTCAGATTTGATTTGTCCAAACTAGAAATTCTAGATGGAGAAATTGAAGACCTCTTACAAGGCTCTCTCTTTTAGTTAACATGATTTCATGGTAAAAGGTTAAGGGTTTGGTCCAAGGTAAAGAAAGTTTTTTACTAAATCGGGTCACATTCAAAGATATTGGTTTCTTTTGTGAACTAGAAATAGATCTGTAACTAAGAAAGTATTTTTCTGGTATTAACAACGTCTAAACATAGAGTACCAGAATTATTCTTCAAATACCACATCTCAGAATTCAACAACTATTACTTAATATGGTCTCCACACATCAACGGGTCGCCTTTCTGAAGTTAACAAAGATTTGCTGCGAGTTCTTATACTCGAGTCCCAATCAGGAGATACTGGCCTTTTCTTTGAACTAGAAGTGGACCCGGCTTCGTCTTTATCCGTGCTTGAATCTTCTTTAGGTGGTGGTGGTCTCAGCCACCAATCATAACCTCCGTAGAGTTGGGAGTATAACCAAGCTGGAGGAGTGGGTAAAAGAGGAGAGTTAAGGAATAATTGTGCTGCTAAAGCGCTGTGGAAAAGACTAGTTGGTGCTGGTAGGGGTTGTAAAGGTTTCCTGTTCCTTGTTACTGACGTGAAGGCTCCCGGGCGGTCGTCTGGTGGTGGACTACTTGAAGCAGTGACGGATATGTCGTCATCATCCTGTGGTGAGCTTGGTCGGGAGTTAACAGGACTGGTGGTGCTGTGCGCATGCATTGTTGTTGGGTTATCTGACGTCGTTTCTGTAGGAAAAAAAGGAAGAGTTAAACGATTGACATTCCGGTAGCCACAAGAAGTTTTTTAAAAAGTCCCTCTTAAAAACTGTTAGTACCGATACTAGATTTAAGACCGGTACTATTGATTTAAAGGTTCTAACTACCGATAAGACTGGTTCAATAATAGCAGTACCAGAAAACATGTTATTACATCATATTCTTTCTTCACTCGAAGATATCTCTCATCCTTCTTGACATATTTTAAAGATACTGATACCTAAAAACGAAAATTGGCAACGGCTCCCCTATACTTACCAGATACCTTTATGAAGTACAAGTATTTATCTGCGTTATTACAGGTATTTGCTAGGTATCGATATCGGGACAGTAGCGGTATACGGAGTACTTTGGCGACGGTATTCAGTTATCAAAATGGCAAGAACCGCTAAGTACCGGTACAGAACCTGTACATTTAGTATCGGTTTCAGGGCTTGGTTGATGACTACTTTATAAATAAATCTTTAGATTGTACACTATGATCTAGCTGCAAGAATTTGCATTCATCTTTTTCAAATACGCGTTTGGTAATTTTCACTGTCACCATTATACAAGGCACCTCCTCATACATGATGCCTGACGAAAAGACAAGGTAGACCGCCCGTTGGCCGTGGGATTAGCGTACCCGTAAAACTCCACCGACCAACCGTGAGGCTCGAGTTTGATTTCCCGACGTGGGCAGGCATTTATGTGATGAACGTAGATGTTGGTATTACTGAGTCTGGGTGTTAATTAAATTTATACTGATATATAGATATCAGTATAAATTTAATTCAATAAATAGAAATACGTAAATAGTTGACGAGTTCCTATGTATTAATATCGTTGTCAAATACCTATGTCACAAACAACTACTTTGCTTACTTTGGGGTGTTGGGATTGCTTACTTTGTGTAATTCGTCCAGCAGCTTAAGGCTACAATCGTTAGGTTGACTAAATGCCTGCATTTTCAACCTGATGAATCAGTTCAACTAGCTGGTGAACGACTTAAACTGCATTTACTTTATGTTCGTCATTCCGAATTACTCGCACACGAGAACGGAACAAGTGATTTTAAAAATTGTTTTTGTTTAGTGCTATTTTAAACTTCCTGAAATAGGACGTCTGGCGTGAAGTGAATATGTAAGTAGTGGGTAAGAGTAGTGCCGTGTCCCAATTTCCAATAGTTTGCCCAGCTAGCTGATTAAGCTCCGTTAGAAATAGGAAACATCTCTTTTTTTAATGTTATAGGAAGACAAACAAGCAGACGGACGGAGCAGGAATAGGTAAGGCGGTGGTACCAAACCCGGGCGAGTCGCTGCAAAACTCTACCACCTAGTCAGATGTCACGGTGTTAGTGATGATAAGCTTATGCTCGCCTTTTACGAGCTGCCTGACAAGAAAGGCAGATGGTCTATTCTGCAAAGGAGCCCGGACCTGTTGGTTCTATTCCTTTAGACGTTTAATAGACGTGTTCTATTCCTTTTTAGTGATTCCACCTTATTAAGACACTAAAATGACAGAAAGTATGGCATAAAATAGTGATGCGATGACAGCAACAGTAAAACTTAATGACAGTTCCCCTTAGTCCTCACATACCACCCGATAATCCAATAAGTCACCTAGTAAAACACGAATTTTGGCATTTACCTGTTTCCGTTGCTGGAGGAGCGATGCTATGTTGAGGTGCTGGTGGTAGAACATGCGGCGTGAAGTGTGGATGCGACGGCAGCAACGGTGGAGGATAATGTCTAGCCAATGCACCCCACTCACCACCAGGCAACCCAGCTAGCTGATGAGCTATACCTAAGCCAAAATAGAATTATTAAGATTTGGTAAAAGTGCGTAAACGTTCTTGAAAGGTTGCCAATTTAAAAATAAGATGCCTAATTTTGCGAATGTCTTTAGGCAGATGCAGTCACTAAATGTCATTTGGTATACTTAAAAGAGGCCACATAATTATGGTCAATACTTTTGGCACTCTAGTATGTACATGCGTAGCTTTTGCTGCTACTTAACATAACAAAACGCACCTGAAAAAGCTTCAATATTCAGCAACAGTCCATATTAATTAACAAAGAAAGTATCTTCACGCCTATATCCCGGAAGTGGTAGGCAGAGGCACAATCAGGGCATCCACGACTAGCCGAAGACACTAAGTCCCACAATGTGATAGGTGGCAAGCCTATCGCCAACCGGGCACATTTCCAATCCCGAGCAACATTTTTTTTTCATTAGAAAATTGGAAAACTCCAATTTTCTTTTTGTTGCCCGACCCGGGATTCAAATCCGGGACCTCATGCAGTCAAGTCCAACAACTGAACCGTTAGACCACAGAGGCGATATTAATTAACAGATATTCGTATGTAGAATGTATTAATACATAAAAACATAAACTACTAGTAAGACATAGTGACTGTCTCACGAAGAAATTAAAAGAAATTTGAGATGTTTTTAATGAGTCATATCGTTAAGGCTATCAGTTTCATGAAATTATCAAGAATTGTTGTTTTAAGTGATTTTTTTTTTTACCCGAAAGGTTTGTGTATTTGGGTTAAAGGTCCTTTGTGTGCAAAAGCTTTTGTACAGAAACGTTTAGTATTTGGTGGAAATGATAGTTTAACTGAGGAATAATTCCAGTTTAAACCAACCAATAAAACATCTAAGCTAATAAGAGACAAAGCTTAGTACTAAGAGTCGTTCTCAACTTACGAACTACGAGTAAGTTTGATAAAAGTTCTCAGAATATTTAAATAAGAGTTAAAATTACCAATATGTTTAGCCCTTACGCTTACTACAAAAATATGAAATACATGATCCATTTCTCTCATTTTTAATTAACGAAAACAAAACCTTTTCGCTTCTTAGTTTGAGCTATCAAGGATTCTAATTAGGTATGTTCTAAAAAATTAATTCATTTCTATGTGATTATATCGAGATATAATACCTAAACATAGCTGAGTAGTTATGCGAACTGAGTTTCGACGAAATCGATAAAAAAGGGAATTTTCACAACGAGTGTTAAATCATTGTTTAAACTAGTTAGACTTCAGAGCATTCGTCAGCAAGAGACGAAAGAGTTTATGTTTAAAGGAGATGAAATTTATTTATATGAGAGCTCAGCGAACAAACACACGGCTCTCTTGATGGTAAAAGACATCCGTGACCTACAGACAAAAAAAAAGTATCTTCACGCCCATATCCCCGAAGCGGTAGGCAGAGGCACAACCAGGGCACCCACGACTAGCCGAAGACACTACGTCCCACAATGTGATAGGTGGCAAGCCTATCGCCAACTGGACACATTTCCAATCCCGACCAACTTTTTTTTTAATAGAAAATTGGAAAAATCCAATTTTCTTTTTGTTGGCCGACCCGGGATTCGAACCCGAGACCTCATGCAGTCAAGTCCAACACTAGACCACAGAGGCGACACCTACAGACAACATAGATGTTATGTGCGTCGCTGTCTTGTGGCGAGGATTTTAGGCCTATTGTGTAAGTTTACCGGCTGCCCTACCCTTTGAGTCATGGTAGCGGCAGGAATATGTAAAGCGGTTAAAACCCGGGCAAGTTGCTACTCAGTTTTATAGTTCGGTGAAATTGTAAAATCCTCGCGGTTATCAACATATTAACCATTTCAAAAAAAAAGCTACTCAGCTTTCTACCACAACCATTCTACCGCCAATAAGAGTTTTTTTCTTATAACATTGTGATAATTTACCCCTAAGTACAGGATAAGTGCTAAAATTAAAATTACATATATCGTCAACATCATAGAATAAAGCATGAATAATCTCAAGGACAAATTCAATCAACAGAACAATAATACTTAGAATTATCACGAGGAACGCTCCACTAACGCTAACGGGACGCTTAACGCACTCATCAGAATATTTAAATAATGACAGCCGCCGATTCCAGCCTCCCCCACAAAGCTTGTTTCAATTCTCGCCTTATCTCCTTCGTGGCACTCCTCAATTGTTACAACTGCCTTTATTGATGCCAACTTTGTGATGTTTGGATTGTGAGTATGTTTTATTTGCAGGACGTAAATTTATTTTATTAGACTCTTAAAGTTTAACGAGAAGAGGATGTATGCTTCCAATTATAACAAAATTATTAATGAATTTCCTTAGACGAAAGGATTGTTTGTTTTATTGTTTTATACCGCCGCCAAAAAAGATGTTCTTAATTCGACTGCATGTTTTTTTATGTTTGTTACGTGATTACTCGGTCAATAAACCGATTTTAAGGGTTCATTTTAAAACGATAGGTCATGATTCCGAGATGTTCACATATTGATTTTATCATGACATATTTGTTTGATTTTTTGTCACACGCAATAAGGCTTCCACCAAACCTACGTGACTAAAGTGAAAGCGATGCGGGTGTGTCTACCGTACGGCGGACATTTCCATTGTAAATGTATGTGTGCGCCTTGCGCAACCGCGACTCGCCGACACCAACGCCCGACTCACGCGACTAGTCAGACGTATGTAGATATTACTAACACAATAATTATTGTCGTTGACCCTTGCCAAAATCTTTAAATATAACTTTGTTACAAGATGGGTTTGTGTAATTTATTTAGAAACCATTTTTACTTACGTATTAACTTTTTTAAAACAAGCGACATTTAATTACAACTGTAGTCATTATAAGCGCACGCTAGTTTTGCTTTAAAGTCGCTCTCGCCTTGCGTCCCGCGTCCCACCCGCTTGAAGCTCAGGTTTGGCCGAAGCGTAAAGAGTGTATTTATCGGAGATATATTCTATTTCTATGTATTTGTATTGTATATATTATAATGTATGTAATTATTAATTGACAAAAGCATTTTTTATTCACTCTTCCATACACATTCATTCAAAAAGTTTCACAAGAGACTATCAGAATTAGGATAAAAAAATAAAAAAATGTATTGAAGGGAGAAAAAAAGGCCAATCATTAAGACATTTATGAAAGAGGAAATGTGTTACGGTGTCATAATTTTCGGGTGACATTTTTAAGCGCATAAATTAACAAAGTTTGCCGGCGCCGCGACCCCGTATATTCGGCTTAACCCTTTAGCGCCCACCTTGGGTAATTCCCACCCGAGCCAACTCAACCCTTTCAGCAGTAGAATAAATTACAAGCCGTTTTATGTCGCTGATACCGACGCTACGAAAATGTAAAACACATTATTTTGAATCCGACCGCTTAGTCTTTATAGGTGTAGTGTCTCGTGAGTTCGGTGCAATTAAACAAGACGCTTTTTAGGATTAACCCGTAAAAGTATTATGTGTAATTGTAAGCGTAAAGTATTATCTTACGCCATTTGTGATTTTTTAATAGTAATAACGAATGTATTTTTTCTAATTTTGTAAAAAAAACTTGACGTTTTGTGCACGGGATTGCGCATGTGCCCGGTTGGCGATAGGCGTAACATCTATTGTATTATGGTACTATAAGTACCTTTGTCTTTATGCGTATACAGGTTCGAAGATTTGTCGAACCCGTAGAGAGATCTCCACTATCATATTCTGATTTTTTTGAAATGCACATATGCAAATATAGTTTTTTCTTATCGATTTGGATTTTAATTATATAAAAATAATATATTTGCTGCTATGGCTTTATATTATATAAGAGTTGCTGCTGACTTATTAGTTGAAGAAGTTAGTGAGTCCGGTAAATTTACGCGTGAGGCTTAACATCACATCCTCAGGTAAGCAATGCACAATTACATTTGCCACCTTATTCCAAAAAAACACTCTAGTACCAGGTTTAAACCAAGACCAAAAAGTCTAGGTTTGTTACGGTATCAAAGTTTGTTACCGTACTAAATGTCATTCTTATTACAAAACGAAGACCAACTGAGGACTCTCTAGTACCAGAGTTAGTACCACTCTTAGTACCGTGTCAAGCAAAACCATTCATTCACTCTTTCCGCATTTGATTAGTTTGATGCCCCTTTCCCTTATAACACAAACTTAAATGACGAGAAATGTAAAAATGTTTATTTAAAATTAGCTTCTTAGCAATAAAAGTGATATTGAAATTGATTATGCCATTTTGCTATGAAACATATATTAAATCTGAACATTTTGTTAATACATAAATTTCGTTTTTATGGTCACGTTCTAGTAGTAATTAATGTAGCTAGCGTACAACGAAAAGAAGTGCTCGGCGCGCGTAATTCAATATGTGTGTTTATTAATATTTTCGAAATGTAAACATTCTATATTATTGAATAGGCCCTCAAGTTACATAAAGAAACTTTGTGGTTGTTTTTGTTAAGCACAACGAAATGCGTCGTATCTTTAAGTACTCTGTGACGAGTCAAAAATCACTTGCGTTGCGTCGGACGTAAAATAAGTGGTTTATGAAAATAAGCCTTCGTGTTTTCGGCTAGTTGTGGG
>NJDD01002432.1:1727-43081 GCA_002245505.1 Calephelis nemesis
CCTCACGTGATTAATGGACGGCCCCTTGACGGGGCGGAGCGTGTCGGGCCGGGCCGCATCGCGTCGGCGGATTTTTGTTACTCAGGTCTCAGTACCTAAGTAGACCAACGAAATAGAGATGCCACTCGACGTTAAAATCGTCAAGTATTGAAAGTGGCGCCATCTAGTAGTTGTCATACGAATCTTCAAGTATGGAAAATGGAGCCTCTAGTAGTTGTTGTACGAAACTTTAGCTTCAAAATACCATTGTGCTCTTTTCTTAACAGTGATATCATGATCTTTGGTCACTGTAGGCCGTGGTTGGCCACATTGGGGTATGCACTCATGGTGCCATGCCAAATCCGCCGCGGGAAAATCCCCACCGATGCGCCCCGACACAGTGGGCGTTGCTCCATACAAAATGTATGCAAGCGATCTAGGCGGATTATTGCGCTGCGATGCGCCCCATTCCGGCCCGTCTGAATGGGCGCTATCCTTTATTGTTATTTTAGTTTTGGAAAGAAGCAAGCCGTTTTCCTAACCGCTTAACATAAGCTTCTCATTTTCATAAAACTTATCGTAGGTACTTATTCCATAATAGTGCTTCGCCCCTAAAAAATGTTAAACCTCTTAAGTAATTAAGTTTGTTGTTCAATTACCTAACTGCTCCGGCGAATTCGTTCCACCCGTTCAGTTTGTATGGGAAAAATTAGAACATCATTTTTTCCACTTTCCTCAGTCAGTGCTTACCGTTGACGTGTTCCACTTCGGAGGATAAGGTAGCTGGTAAATTTGCTTTTGCTCGAGCTCTAACATCCCGGCCTCAGGTTGGCAACGCATTATTACCACCTTTGGTGTCTCTAGGCGGCGTGAATTTCTTACGATCAGGAAATCCGTCTGCTTGTTTGACTTCAAATATCATAAAGAATAAAAAAAAGTAGTCAAACGGAACGGTATCCTACGTTTACGTCTACGTCTATCTCCCGGATCTAAACTACCTCCCTATAAAGTTTCAGCCATATCCGTTTAGCTGTTCTCGTGTTATGAATAGTGTACTAAGCAGGTACCTCTATAGTATAGTACATAAGAGTCTACTGATAGGACGTTCTCTTATATAAGTATAAAGATAATCGGAGCACGACAAAGATAAGTAATATGATGGCAAGAATAGACAAATGGTAGGTAATGAAGCCAGCTGAATCGTTGTAAAACTACTTCGTAGTCTGTGGGTTACTCTTGAATCTTGATATCATGCAAAATGGAAATTGGAATCGGATTTGAGTTAATGTATATTCTGGAATACAATTTTTGCGCCGGGAGTTGAAAATAGGGTTAACGGCATTAAAAACGTGTGAGCTGGCTCATTCAATCCGGACCGATGCATTTCTGGAAAATTGTGCCATAGCAGTTTTACAGCACAAAAATATCTACTAAAGCTGTAAAAGTCCGATATATCGTACGCACTGCAGATATTTTTGTAATGTATACTAGCTGGCCCGGCGAACTTCGTTTCACCGGTTCAGTATGGGATGTTATAAAGTATTATTTTTTCTCATTTTCCCTGCAACTTTCCCAGTTTTTCTTTTCGTAACAACCTTCTCCTGACAATAAGTAACAAAATGAAAAAACAATTAGTCAAAGCGGTCCAGTCGTTCGGAAGTTATGCCCTTACCAACACATTTAGCGATTCACTTTTATATTATAGACTAGCTGTCCCGGCGAACTTCGTTTTACCCGTTCAGTATGAGAAATAATAAAGTATTATTTTTCCCATTTTCCCTGCAACTTTCCCAGTTTTTCTTTTCGTAAGGACCTTCTCCTGATCATAAGTAATACAATAATAAAAAAGTTAGCTAAGTCGGTCCAGTCGTTCGGAAGTTATGCGCTTACCAACACATTTAGCGATTCATTTTTATATTATAGATATAATAATACGTGATGCTAAAACTTTGGATCCCATTTTGAAAATTGCGCGGACGCAGGAGCATAAAATTTGGCACACTTATAGTTTATGTGTAGGAGATTGTGCATTAAAATTTAATTTAGGAGAATTTCGACCAACGGGCGACCACTAGTGAGGTAATTTAGATATTTGAAACGTGCAACGACCCGGAGTCCGGACGGATTATTGCCACTCCTCCATTCCTGTCAGTGCTCGTCATTGACAGTATACCTACCAGTTTTTAATAGTAAATATAAATAAAAGTGTGTCTAAGGGTCTGGCAGTCAAGGGTTTGACTTAACATCTAGGAGTCGATCCCCGGGCGACATTAATAAAATGTGTTTTTGCATTTTCAATAAAAATATGTTGCCCCGGATAGACATGTATGTGGTTGGCGATAAGCTTGCAACCTATCATACTGTGGAACTTACGGCAGCACTCAAAGATGTCGATTATCTTTTAAAAAAAAGTGTCTTAATGCCCATATCCCCTAAGTGGTAGGCAGAGGCACAACCAAGGCACCCACGACTAGCCGAAGACACTGAGTCCCACAATGTGATAGGTGGCAAGCCTATCGCCAACCGGGCACATATCCAACCTATCTAAGCAACATTTTTTTTATTAGAAAATTGGAAAAACCAAAATTTCTTTTTGTTGCCCGACCAGGGAATCGAACCTGGGACCTCATGAAGTCAAGTCCAACATCTGGACCGCTAAACCACAGAGGTGATTATCTTTTATTCAGCTATTAATTCGATATTTTTTTTACAACTTTGTGACTTAATGATAGGTACCTTAGAATAATAACGCTATAGAAAGATAGTCTTCATAGTAACGCCACAGTATTAAGAATAGTATTAAGACTGTGGTAACGCTGTGTCAATATTGAAGCACTAAACTAATTCACACACGCATGACTATTACTAGCTTACGATTGTCACCACGCACACATGCACTTGTATTACGCTGCCAGTTAAAGTGCAGTTTTCCCGAAAATGGGGAAAAGATGTCGACGATGATGACAATTTGTTTTTGACATGAATACGTAAATAGCTATAAATATTTTGAACACTTTATTTTCTATTGCCAATCAAATATAGTAGTTATTTAATTTTGTAGTATTACGAGGATCTTAATGTGAAATAAACAAAAGTAAACTACTAAATTGGCTACAAAACATTTTGGTACAATACAGTAGACATATAATTACTAATGAATCTCTTTCTTCCAGTTCACATAAAATAATCCTTTAATTGATGTATTTCTCATTAGGAGACACCGAGTCTTTTGTTTCAATATTTTTATAACTTTCATATATTTGAAATTAAGTACTGAGCTTTTATCTAACTTATTTCGAAGGAGCACTTTACAAGGAGTATCAAATATGTAATGGGATTCTGATCTGATGGTCACCTGAAGATCCCGCGTGATACTCGCGTACTCTATAAAATGATTTTTTTCCAACCGTTTGTTAGTAATAATAGGGTCAGCAGGAGTCGTTTAAACAACAATAAGCAATATTACTAATTTTAAATCACAAACAGTGTTAAGACTTTTAACTTGATAACACAAGTAGGTATGCATACAATATAACTTTTAACAAAAACATTAACTACGTCATAAGAGAACGTGTCACATACTTAAATAAATATCGGTAAAAATTATTTGAAAATTAACCAAGTGGTCAGTTAAAGTGGGAAAATATTTTAACGATCCGACAACATTGAGGATTGAAACAATACATAAACAACATTTTTCTTTCTGAACAAAATTAACTAGAAAATACTTTCAAATAATGAAAGATTGACTGTGAAAAGTGATGTTATTAAAATTTTTATTGTTTATACATATGCATTATGAATCAGAAAACAAAATTAAAATAATACAATAAATTGGCATAAAATTACTTACCCACACATGTAGAATGCAAAAGTTATGTAATATAATAAAAACATCATGTTAAGTACTTCCTTGGTGGGAAGTTTAACGTTTTCTGAAAATGAGATAAAACTTTTCGGTATTTATACAGACCGATCTCATTAATGTGCAAATTACATTTACATCAATGTATTGAAATGAACTTGTATTATTCTTTCAATAAAATATTAGATTAATTTCTGAAGCAAATTGTCTCTATAATTATACCTACAGAAATTGAAGGCCAACCAAATGACGGATGTCTCAAGGAATTAAGTACACATCACTTGCAAGATGTAAATAAAAGTGAAAATATGTAACAAAAAAACCTAAAAATGTAAATAAAAGCTACCAAAAGTGTAACTCGTGCGGCACCAGCTTCAAATGAAATAGTTGGTCATTGATTGAAATGTAGACCAGTATATAAGTAGTAAGTAGTAACTGTTTTAACAGTTTGTATAATATCGAAAAATTTTAAAAAACCCACTTTTCCTTTAATTTTCTCCGTTTTCCTCTCTTTTCGGAACCTTGTCCTGATAATAACTAGCTTGGTTTTTCCTCAGTAATTCTGTTGATCATCAAAATTCAAATTGTACTTCCTGAACTCTTAGAAAGCTGAAATTTAGCATGTAAGCTAATACGTATGAGCACACAAACAATAAAAAATTCTGAAACTTGTTACTATTATGTCCCCGATAAATAAATTACGGGATGAATTTTTTTATGAAGTTGCTGGTTGTTTGAACTCACGTAACTTGGGTTTGGTTTATACCATAGATGAAAACAAATTTCACAGGATTCCTATAATTTCTATAGAAGGCATACAGCTAAAACTCGGGACCACCTAGACCGATTTGACTAATTTTGGTTTTAAATTATTTGTGGAAGTCCAGGGAAGGTTTAAATATCAAAAAAGATTAAAGGAAAAAGCAAAACTAGAAAAACAACATTTTACCTTTTTTCATAAAAGCAGAATGGGCGCAATGAAGTTTGCTGGGACAGCTAGTAGTAGAATAATAAAACTTGTTTTTTTTTTTCAATAATTATGTAAGTTAATAAAGTGTATGAAGCAACTAGAACGTTTAATACAGTAGACATATTAAATTTCCATTTGACACTCGACACTCTTTATCTTAACTGTAGTAGGACTCGGCGTGAAGATATAGGTATATAAGTATATGTACGTATTTGTAGAATGACCTGTACGTTCAAATGTTTCTAAACTTAAACTGTTGAGATTTGGAAAAAAAATGTTTTCAAGTAGAAATTGTACATGTCTGAATTGGATAATTATGTTATCTCAACAGAAACATTTCGTTTAAAATGCTACCAAGACGTGTCCTGTGCAAAACATGTATCTCATGTAGAGCCAAGCTTCTGAATCTACACGGTCTAACTCTATTGATTCTAACTTCACACATCTGGTGCAAGGTAGTATCCCCGCAAAGACAAGACAAGCGAAGCGAAAGGGCATTACCTACCTTTTCTCGAAGTGTTTTGTCGTTATTGTGAACCTTCATGGAGATGGTTTCCGATTTACCAAATAGTTAATATTCTCAGAATATTATGTCAATAAAATACTTACTAAACGTAGGTACTATGTTTTATTTAAATAGTTTTAATACTTTCGATTTTATTGATATCTAAAATACAGCGATTTCGTCATCGACACACTGATGGTCATCCAAATGTTTGGTTACATCCTGAAATGCGAGAAAACTGAAATTTAGAAGTTATTTTTTTTGTGATATTGGAAGGCAAACAAGCAGACGGATTTCCTGATGGTAAGAAATTTTCGCCGCCTAGAGACACCAAAGGTGGTGATGGTGCGTTGCCAACCTATAACAAACGTTTATATTCAGTCCACTCACGCTTTGATCAAGTGTTTTTGAAGCGCCAGCGATTTTGTCGTAAGTACTTTAGTTTTATTCATTTGTTCATAGATTATAATACATTAAAATAAACTAGATGATTTGTGCTTTATAATTAAAGTATTCATATCACAGTTTTAAGAGTAAAATCAAGTCATATTTTGATTTCAAAGTATAGCTGTTTCGAAAAAAATTACGTACCTATTAGCGGCCATTGTTATTATTGACCCAATTTTAGTTAGGTATTTCTACGTAGTTTTTCAGTGAAATATGGAGTGATAGTTTGTCATAAACGTAATAATACTCTGTAAAAACAGAAAAAAATTGTGTGTGTGTACTTATGTACACGCGTTAGGAGTTATACTTCTTCGGCGTAATAAGATAAAAATCTTTTAATTTTTTTTATCTTTTGCCTTATTTTACATTTGTAGACCAAATGACACTAACCATAGAAAAAAGGTATTTAACACATTAAAAGTTTTATTATAATGCATTATTTAGTTAAATAAAGTTTATTTAATATTTAATAAAAACTAAAATGTTATCTATAGCTAACTTCATCATGTCGGTTTTTCGTGACGGTGTGCACGCGCATCGTAAAAATTTACCCTCATCATTTTTTCCTAACGCGCCAAAAGAAGTATAACTTAAAATGTCATTGTATTCCTCAGGTGTTTAGGTTTGGATGGATTACTAGGTACCCACGGACGGAACTAAAATGGTTCAAATTAAGGCTTTGTACAAACAGCAAAAGATGATTGCAATATTTTTTCGTTTCATGTAGTGGTGTTTCTTTGTCTTTTTGACATAAGGAATAATGTTAAGTTTATTAATGATTGTCCACTTTTGCAATCATTTTTGACTTTTCTTGGTGGTTTCATCTCACTTTATTTCCCTTGTGGTGGTTTAATAATATAATTCAACAATACAGAAACACAGATCATACAACCAAATACTAGGCCTATAGGTACTGGAACATCACCATTTTCCTGTAAAAACTGGCTTTAAACAAAGTCGAAGTGCCTAGAATGTAATATAAATTTTTGCAAAGGTGGCTGTTTAATGGCGTACCATACATAATTGGTTGATTTTTTATTTATTTTTTACAGTTACACAGTTCACACATTTCTTATTTGTTAAGCATTATTAAGTAAAACACGACATTCATATTGTTATTGATCTTTAATTTAAAACCCCACCTAGAAAAAACCATAACCGTCTTTTTTTAAGTTGCGTAAATAAGTCTGAACTTACTTTCCATCCACCATACCACCATACCAACATTAACTTACCATCTTGCTTATATTTTGAGTTCGCGATCGTGTCGAAAGCACTTGGGACCATCCACAGAACAATATATACTCTACGAGGGACCATCTGCATCCCGATAAAATTATTAAGAGAGGTGTTTTGTTTCGATTTATTTAACTACCTACTTAGAGTTAATTATACTTAAAGATTAATGCATCATTTTAAAGGAAAAAAAACGTCTAGTTTGTTGTGACATTGTTTAATTGGTAAAATAAATATTGATTTTTCGTTGTGGTGTAAATTAATACAAAATTCATGTTATTTCACCTTCAAATTCAATATTTATACCTATTTTTAATATGTTAAATTGAATTTTTAGACGTTAAAAAATATTTAGATTTAATATGTACTCTTCTATAAAATTTTCGTAGTTTTTGTATTTACTCCAGGTATTATAGTTAAGAAGCTTTAAAAGTTTTTTGATACACCATGCGAGCACGATACCAACCGAATTAGCGCCACGCGTAGTTGGACGGACAACGGTATACCTAATAGGTATTTGGGCCGGACATGTGAGTGGTGAGATACGGACGGACGGACAGACAAACAGACAGACATGACGAATCTATAAGGGTTGCGGTGAACCCTAAAATAGAGAATAAATATAAAATTATCCTGAACAATGGTTTATTTCAACTTAATTTTTACATATTTATTTTTAACAAATAAGACTCAACCTTCTTTGTATCACACGCTATATTTTAACTCATCGATTTCATAAAACAAGTACCTGATTGCTTTTGACTTTTGGGAAAGCCGTATCTATGGGTTCATTTATGTTTAGAGGTCAATGGTTCATTTCAATATTGCAAAATGACATAATTTTTTTTTTGGTCATATAAAAATGTTAAATGGTAACATTCATTTTTATGTCAAAATCATACAGTCTTGTTGGTCTTGTCAAATTCAATAAGCTTTATAGTAATAGTATTGCCACCTCCGTGATTTTTTCACACGAGCTAGTGAATTTTTGGTGTATGATAGAAATATTTTAAAAAAAATATTAGTGATTTTTAGTAATATTTAACGAACCTAAATAAATAGGAAATTCTTTTAAAGCAGTCTGTGATTTAATATGTTGATTTCAAAATAGCACTAGATCCTTCTCTGATAAAATTCAATAAGCAGCATTTACAATTATCGTCGTTTTCCACGATGTCAGGGTATCGTCAAAGTGTTATTAAATTAATTAATTATTTAACATAAATAAAATCTTTCATTGTTTAAATATTTATAAGAAATAAAAATAAATACGTGTTTCAAAATATTTGTGGAAAGGTATAAGTATGTGTTTATATTATTAAATATAAACCTTACTTTGGATTATGCAACAAATTCGTATATAATTCTTAAAATAAGTCATATCGTCGAAAACACTTGTTTACCATAATACTAAAATTAGTGCAATTTTTTTAACGATGTAATAATCGTTCACCTAAACGATATCAAACTGATGAGTTCTGTGTTACTTAACAATATATTAGGAGTGCCTTAACACTTATACTTAAATAAAATTGTAATTACATAGCCACAAAATTTTTATAACTGTAACTAAGCAGTAACTGCTATTAAAAATTGTACGTAGTGGATTTGGGCTTGCTATGTCTAACACGTTTCATGTGGTAACTATTAAGTTACAGCGTGTTCAAAAGAGGCCAAAGATTTGAATAACTTTCTTTGTTTTTTTCCTTACCTAACACCTTTCTACGAACATCATAATTTAACATTATTTTTAAATTTATACATAATGGTACCAAGCATGAGCTTTATTAATGTTGTTAGCAATATTTCGTGATATTTATCACAAGAGCTGTAATGATGATAGTGGTGATTGAAAATTTTAAAACTAAAAATAAAAACAATATATTTTTGTTAATTAAATACCATTTTAAATTTTGGAAATGAATTTTTTTTTCATATGGCTAATCGCAACTTTAATTGCCGCAAAACCAGTTTGTTTCTTTTAAATATATTAAGTATGAGACAAATATACAGTCGTAGCGCTAAAACATATCCCCCGTACATACTGTGCGCGCCATCTATACGTTCTGCTCTATTCCACTCCAATTATAATTTTAAAGACAAATAAACACCTAACTTTTAGCAATTTTAAGCTAGAATGTTATGTTTGTATGTACATTATTTTTACAATTGAACTAATTTCCATAGCATTGCAACTCAACTGCATTTTCTCGGTATTTTTCCCGGTCCGCTAAGTAGAATAAACCATCCGCCTCTCTGACAGGTAGCTCAAAGGAGGCGAGCGCTGGCTAATGAAAAGATATAGATATGTACCAACAAGTTCACTGACGGTAGAGTGCTATGCAACAACTGCCCGAGTAGTTACCCTCTTACCTTCCTTCCTTACATATTATTCCTGCTGCCATGACTCTGTCGTCGTGTTCAAGTGCCACGACCGGCAAACTTGCACACTGCCTAACATCCCGACCACATGATTGGCTTTTATTATCAGGAGACAAATGTGCTTAGACATAGAAAATAAAAAAAAATATCTGGCATGTTTCATGTACTTTTTTAAGGAGTTCTTGTGATATTTGAAGTTATAACTTTTAAATCTTAGGAAATCTGATAGCACATCTGGTGAATTTTTTTTGCGAGGTGGCATCACTAACGTACTTCAGTACATGTTCAGTACTTCGGTACTCGGTAGTAACTAGTAGCGTACTTCAGTGCGGTTTGATTGGTCATTCGGTGTGGTTGGTGTAATTCGTTTGTTTTGTTTTGTGAATAACAAAGTTGTTTTCTAATTTAGTTGCTTATAAAATTACTTGTACTTTACCATTTCACTAGTGTTGTGTGTATCTGTGATATTTATAGTGTATAAATAGTAAATACTGTCATAATTTCTTTTAGAAATTGCCAAGACGGTTTGCAAATTGCAAGTGTTTTTTTGAGTTTTGTTGTGTTTCCTATTTTGATTTATTTATCCTCAACTGGTAAGTGTCTGAATTACTTTTTCATAAGATAATATTATGTTAAAAGTTGCTAAAACTGACAAACAAGCAACTACTTTCGTACTCCTTATTTGAATTCGTTGCGATATTATTTCGTTTTGCTAAGTGACCTCGATGACACTCACGTTTCAAGTTTTTATCGATTTTTATTTAAATAAAACTACAGTGAATGTCTGTGTTTTAATTAACCACAACAAATCATTTTCTGTTTTTGACTGATGATAATTTTTAAACAGAAGCAAACTTGAAAAAAAGAACAAAAGTGTAAAAAAAAGCACAGTTAAATCATTGATATTGTTCTAATAAAAATAAAAGTTTTAGTTTTTCTAAGCAGTATCACTTTATATAACTGATATCAACTACCAATTTTTATTTGGGGGCACAGCAGTGCGGAGTGCCCCTGCCAAGATGAGCAAAGTGGAGTGTAGGTGCACTTTGTTTGGATTATCAGTACATAGTATAAAACAAAGTCGCTTCCTCTGACCCGTGGCAAGCTTAAATATTTAAAACGGATAAACAGATTTTGATGTGTATTTTTAATAGATAAAGTGATTGAAGAGGTAGGTTTATAGGTATGTTTCAAAACGGTGCAAAGCCAGGATAGGCCACTAGTACTAGACAAACAATTTTCACCTGCTAGTTAGAAATAGAGACAGTACAAGCTTTAAAATTTTTATTGAGTGTATATTAATACCAGTCTTACACTTCAGAAAGCATCCTATGATTTTTGATGACCATCACTAAGTCAGTGATGAAATTAGTGGTTTTTAGATATCTATAATAATGATTGAATATTCCTATTTTATTGACATTCATGGACAGGCAAATCACTTAATATGGGTCTGAGAATAGTTGACTTGACTCACTGACACACTAATTCAAGATAATGCTTTAAGTTACTTGTAAGACCTAAAAAACAAATAAAAATGAAAGAAATGAAATGAAAATATTGAAATATTTATTTGCGAATATTATGTGTTAGAGAGATGTTACAAAATAATCTAGGCAGCTCAACCTATTCTACCTACAAATGTAAGTATTTTAATATGTAGTTATTTATGATTACTTATTTATTTTATATTAACAATTTAATTTTCAACATTTTTTTGTATTAATTATTATTAAGACAAACCATTTTAAAATGTAAACAAAATGTTCATATTAATATCATTTGTAATATCATATACTGACAAGCATTCAATCTGTTGGTAGGTACTATTTTTACTCTTAAACAGCATAGTTATTTTTTCAGTGCTTCTAGTTAGTAAGTCAAAATTTTAATTTTGTTTTTTATTAAATGTCTGAATTTTGCTTTTGGCACTGTCTGCTAATTTAAAACCACTATCACAAACAGTACAATACTGCCCTGCTAAGAAGAAAAAGCATAAGTAAAAACTAAGAAATCAGCTTAATTACCATTTTGGACTCGGCAAAAAAGTTGATCGGATAAATAACCCGAATGTGCTGCACTTATGCTTGTCTAAATCGTCGCATAAGCGAAATATTGCAATGATTCCTAATGATAAAAAACTATTTTTTTTTGCTGAGTCCAAAAAGGTAATTAAGCTGATTTCTTAGAATTTTGACTAATGCTTTTTCTTCTTAGCAGGGCAGAATACAACTGTACATATAAATTAAGGTCGAAAGCCAATCAAATATTGTTGCATCACACAAAGATCTTACGAAGTGATAAATTACAATGACTAACATCCTACAATATGTTCTAATTTAACAATTAACACAAACTAGAAATGGTATTCCTCATATGAATAAAGTTTCAGACTTTAAACCTTAAAAACACAAATCAAATATAAATAAAAGGGATTTCTATCAAAGTTAAGAGTGCATAAGAAATCTAATCTGAGGCTGTAATATTTGTTGACAATATATTGACTATAGATTGTGTATCACTACATAGTATAAAACAAAGTCGCTTCTTCTATCCCTATGGCTGTTTGTATGCTTAAATCTTTAAAACTATGTAACGGATTTTGATGCAGTTTTTTTAATAGATAAACTGGTTGAAGAACAAGGTTTATATATATACATATATATATTTTATACCCGTCCGAACCGGGTATGTACTTAAAATAACCAAATTTGTTCAATTTGTAATTTACAAAAAATACTATATAATAATGAATTTCCTTGTGTTGGTTCATACTTTTTAGTAGAATGTGGTAAAAGACAAGCGTTGGTTTGTTTGCCAGTAATTTATTTCAATGGGTCACCATGTTGTGTTCCAGTCTGGAGGCTTAACAACCCAATTCCCAGCTTCAGGTTCTCAAAGCACCAATAATACTTTTGGTTTCTCTATAAACACCAATAATAACCTAATAATTCTGTGCCTTGCATAATTCTGTGCTTATCCCAACGTTATTGTATGGAAGTAAGAGTTGGGTATGTTTGAAATGCGGTTGAAATGAGAGCGCTATGAAAAATCTGTGGTGTAACGCTCGCTGACCGCATTCGTAATAATCAGAACCGAGAAAGAGTTGGATTGAAAGAAAGTGTTGGTGTTAAAAAGCAAAAAGGCGCTCTGTTGGTTCGGTCATGTGGAAGGAATGACATATAAAAGTGAAAAAGCAGATATACAATGCGAATGTAAAGGTTGACATTCCATGATCAGATTGATTGATTTGTATGAAAACCGTAATAAATGTGAAGGAAGCCAGACAGGTTTGTCAGGATGGTGAGGTCTGGCACTCGATACTCTCTGCCTACCATGTAGGGACTTGGCGTGAAGATATTTACGTATGTGTATGTATTATTAACCTATAGGCACCAATAATACTTTGGTTTCTATAGAGACAAAGTTATTTTTGGTGCTTTGGTCTACACCAATTATATTTCTTGTCATCAGGAAATCCATCTTCTTGTTTGCCTTTTAATCCCATTAATAAAATCAACAAAACTACATAATTAGCAACAATATAGGAAATGAATTTAAAAGTGGATGTGCAACCTTCATCAAGGCATTGATGTTGTCTTCCCAAGTACTCACTTCCTGTCATTATAATTTATAGCTATAAAATACCTTCACACTTAACCACTTGCGAGAGAGGCAGAGAAAGTCACTGTTTTTTCTAGTTTGCTATTTATAGCACCGGCCTTTGTTTCCTAATTGATTTTTTTTGTAATTTAAAATAAAAAATCACAAGGGGGGTAAAATTTGTGATGGACTGGCCCAGATTGACCACCTCGCCTGCCGCGTACCGCCATTACGTCAGCGTTCGCCATTATCGTCTTCCGAGTTGAGGATATTGTAGTTGACAAACTTAGTCAAACAATTTTATGTATTATGATAATAAACAAATGTGGTTAAATAATGATACATGGCATTCTCTACCACCTTGATTTGAAAAATATTTTGATTTTCATGTAGGTATATTCCGTACATGCAAATTGGTCAATTGCGTTTGCAAATATAATTGGGTTGGTGATCTTGTTACATACGATAAAACTTAAAACTAAAGTTTTACTGTTGAAGGTTACGACTTTACAGGGTTCAGACAGGTTTACTAAGTTACAACTTTGGGAGCTCATATCTTCGAAATGTGACATTTTACGCGTTATTGTCTCGGATTATTTTTTGTTTATATTGATGTTAGCTATCCATTTTTCTTTGACCCATACTCTTTAATACTAATAATAATAATAGCTATCCATTTTTGAAAGAATTATTAGTGAACGTGATTTAAAAAAAATTAAAATGGTAAACAGTAGGTAAACCAGGCTTTATACAAAAATCTTTAAGGCTCTTAGGTATTCGTACGTGGGTGTAGTTTGATCGCCTCGTTGGTCGAGTGGCTAACGTACACGCCTAACTACATCGACCAAACGCGAGGCTCGGGTTCGATTTCCAAAGGGGCAGGCATTTGTGAGATAAACATTTAGATGTCTGCATTTCCGGGTCTGGTTGTTTATTAAATTTATTCTGGTATCTATTTAAGTATTTCTATGTATTAGAGTCGTTGACTAACACCCATAACACAAGCATATAATTTGGTTACTTTGGGCTTAGATTCAATTTGTGTGACTTATCAAGGGATATTTATTATTATTATTATTGCATATTTGGCTTTGCCTTTCAGACGTCAATGTACTATTAGGTGTAATATTGAAGACTGCTTTAGAGTTTTGGCGCCATCGAGAAAAAAGATGGTCGTAGTTTTTTCGTAATTAGTAAGTTGTAGTGGCATTTTGTACAATTTTGTTTAGTGAAAGTGCACGAATGAATTAATCATAAAGGAATTAGTGTATCATGCTTTTCGTCGTTGCCGGCAAATCTCATTGGGTATATTCACGCCCAGGGAGACGCGCAGAGTCACAGCCAGGGCACCCGCGACTGACATGACTTTTTTGACGACTTTTGATTAATTTTGAATAATTTAACAAAAATTTTGTTAAATCAGGTAACTTGATTAATGACAAATGCTGACTCTGGTGCCAAAAATAAAGAAAGAAAGAAGAAGAAATAGACTGTACTAATGAATATCGAAGTTGAAAATGTCTATGTACCTATATATACATATAATATACTGTATCCATAATGTTTATCAGTACGATTTACGCGAGTTTGAAATTATCATTTTCTCAGAATAATTCAGCCTACCTACCTACATGGAAATCAAACGTTTGAAATTCAGTATGTAGGTACTTCGTCCGTCCGTACATCAAGATTATAAACATTCTTTATTCAATACTTCGTCATGGAAACTTACGAACACAGCCAAATTGTACTTATAAACATTATCCGTCTTATTAATATACACGGAGTAAAGTACGCCAAGGTTCAACCTGGTATTATAGTCTTTGTTACAATGTGATACAGACTATAATATCAACTTAATTTTACTCCTACGTTAATCCATGTTTATTACTAAGACTGCTGGAATACAGTAGGTACCTAAGTACATCGCAACGTTAAAATTCGATTATCAGTAGGTAGTGCAGTAATTTCTAAAGGATAGGTAGGTATGTGACTGCTGTGCTATGATTTATTAAAAATAGCATGCCTAGTGCATAAAGTGCTGTTCAGCAAAAAGATGTACGAATTTATTTTTAATAAATTGTGATAATTGAAAGTTTGTTTTAGTTTTTTAAATTATTATTAACTTATTCGCGTTTGTTCGCTCCCACTCTAGTCCTTCTAGTTTTTTTTGGGTTTCTCCAAAAATGTGATTTAAAAGTGGAGATGTCTCGAGAATTTTTCTGAATAGCGAAGTAATGTGCTTTTACCGACTATATACCTATATAATAAAAAAATATAAAAACTTTTGTCAAGGAGCCATTCAGTTTTAAATAGAATTGTTTTTGACCGCCTCGTTGGTCGAGTGGCTAGCGTACACGCCTAACTACGCTTACCAACCGCGAGGCTCTTGTTCGATTCCCGACGGGGACAGGCGTGTGTGTGATGAACATTTAAATGTCTGCGTTTCCGGGTCTGGGTGTTCATAAAATTAATTCTGGTATCTATTTAAGTATTTCTATGTATAAGTATCGTTGACTAATACCCATAACAAAGCATACCTATAATTTGCTTACTTTGGGGTTAAATTAATTTGTGTTACCTGTTCAGACATATATATTGTAGTCAAATATCCTGTTGTACCAATTTTTTTTCTATTCAAAAGTGAAAGTGTGAACAAAGCAAAAGTGAAAAACATTCGCTTCAATTGTCTAGTATTATTTCACTTGTTAAAACATTCCAAATTCGAATAGCAAGGTAATTATCTAATCTGTTCTTCAATTTGAATTCCAAACGGCCTTATTTGTCTTTTAGTGAAAGCTTTTGAAATACGAATATGGCTCGAATTAATTTTCTGAATCTGTCATCTGTGGCCTAATTCTTTTTTTAAATTTCTTAATGCTTATTGTTCATTGACCTTAGTTCGGTAACTTGATAATAGACTTTGTCGAATATTAATAAGAATGAAATTTGTATAAAATAAATTTAACTTTGGTCGCTGCGTTATGATATAAACGCCGTCGCACACTAGCAGCTTATTATGAAATTACTGATGCTAGTCTACTCCTGCAACAACGTTTGCGCATTAAATCATTAAGGAAGGCTTGCGGGCTTGCAAGTTAGTTAATTTTTATACAGTCATTAGTCAGTAAGTCCTGTCAGGTCAGGGAAAGGCGGTGGCTTCGTTACTCAAGCTCATATGGTGAGATTTGAAGACAGCGAGGAAATGCACGATACACTAATTTCTTCATGATTATTTAATGTGTGTACTTTCACTGAACAAAATTATTCTAATTCCCACCTAAATTTACTGATTTCATTCAATATAAACGCGAAATTCAATAAAAATGAAAAAAATACGACCATCTTCATTCACGATGGCACTTATTAATAGCTAGAGAATCAACAAATTTCATCTGTCATTCGAATGAATCGTCAATAAATTATTTGTATTCTTAATAAGATTTGTAAAAAGATTTAAGTTTTTAGTAGTCCTAATAAATTCTAGCGCTCGTTCTGTATGGTGTATGTACTTTGTAAATGTATTTTCCCTGATTTCACTGTCGGTTTCATTGGTTGTCATCACTTGCTATTTAATAAAATTGTTTATGTATAGTTACCTATGTATAGTTAGCTCTTACACAAGACAATTTATAAAGTTTAAGTGTTTAGGCTGCTTGTCTCTAGTTTGCGCTGGTCCTTACAATTTCTAACGCTCTTTATCTTGTAGCTTTAAAAAATATTTTGAACTCTATTACTGGGTTGTATGTTTTAAAATGATTTGCGCTTTTAATAAATATACAGCGTTCATTGTAGGGTAGGCCTTGATTCGTCGAATTAGATGATATCACTGGCTGATTGATAAAATCGTTTTTATATGCCACTTAAAACAGGCACTGACGTTAATAGGAAACAGCTGGTATTCAACTGTGACCAATATGGCGGGGTTATGTAATGTTTACATCGACCAGAGTTACCATGAGTTGGTATAGATTGCTCTCGGTGATTGTATCGAAATCTATAGCACTGTTTGTCTTATCGCCTCTGTGGTCTAGCGGTCCAGGCGTCGGACTTCGCTTTATGAGGTCCCGGGTTCGAATTCCCGGTCGGGTAACAAAAAGAAGACGAAAATTCAAATAAAAAAAAATGTTGCTCGGAATTGGATATGTCCCCAGTTGGCAATAGGCTTGCCACCTATCACATTGTGGGACTTGTCTTCGGCTAGTCGTGTGTACCCTGGTTGTGCCTCTGTCTACCTCTTCGGGAATATGGGCGTGAAGATACTTTACTTTTACTTTTTGTATTAAGACTTAGTGATATTAGTTGCTAATAGAAGATTTGCCAACATATTCTATGTAATCTAGACAAAACAAAAATACTAAGACAACAATTCAAATATGAACAATAAAGAAACTACATACAAACGTTCGAAAACGGCACACTCACACATACATGAGCGTCGACGAAGCTCCTAAGCGGTTTTCGCGGTGCTGTAGTAGCGGTATCGCGTCAAGACATAGACAATGAATCATGACCCAACGTTCTAAAAATACCGATCAAAAATGGTTTGTTATTGGCCTATAAACACGACTAGCCGGAAACACCAAGTCCCACAATGTGATAGGTGGCAAGCCTATCGCCAAACGGGATTGTATCCAATCCTGGGCAACGTTTTTTTTTTGTTGCCCGACCTGGGGATCGAACCAGGGACCTCAAGAAGTCAAGTCCGACGCCGGACCGCTAGGCTGCAGAAGCGATAAATAAATAGATAGATTTTAAAAAAGTATCTTCACGCCCATATTCTCGAAGGAGGTAGGCAGAGGCACAACCAGGGCACCCACGACTAGCCGAAGATTCTAAGTCCCATAATGTGATAGGTGGCAAGCCTATCGCCAACCGGGCACATTTCCAATCCCGGCCAAAATTTTTTTTTAATTAGAAAATTGGAAAAATCCAATTTTCTTTTCGTTGGAGATAGATTAACGGCCAATATTAATAATTAATCCTAATCCAAAACTCGCTGTCCAAGATTAATATTTTGATCCATTTTTATGTTATCGCTTGCCAATAACATATCTGTGGACAGGATAAATATGGCAATTTGGTATAGGATAGGCCGGCGGATACGCAGCTATCTAGATTGCTTGAAATCCATCTTTAGAGAAATATTATTAACATTGGCCGTTAATAAAGAATAATAAAGATAAAAAAAGAATATGCTGTAAGATCATGACACGGGCTTTAAGAAGTGTTGTGAAAGTATGTTGACATATATTGATAAGGTGTTTGCCAGTTCTCGGGAAGGTTCCGTTATCTGATAAAATCGGATGCTGGTGATAGGAGCTGATAGCACGTAGGTTTGTTTTGCCTACATACCGACATTGATACCCGAGAATCAAAAAAAAAAATCAAAAATTATTTATTTCTCTTACAAACAGTTTAACAGAATGTAATTCAAAACCAAATAACGGAGTAAGAGACTGGTGTCTGCAACTAGGATACCCTGTGCGAGCAGATCACCAGGCCCCACTTCAGATCACGGATACTATAGTATTCCTATATAACAATAGGTTTTTATAACTCCAGCCATTGTTATTGTTATTCCTTAAAGGTCGGCAACGCATCTGTGATACTCCTGGTGTTGCGGATGTCGAAGGATGTCGTGGGCGAAGGTGATCACTTTCCATCACGTGACCCAATTGCTCGTTTGCCCCCTTTTGTATAAAAAAACCTTGTCCACATTTGTATAGTACCGAACAATCATGCTGATCTCGTGGTGGAAAGAGATGGCCGTCATATGACACCACAGTTATTGCCAGTTTATTATTTTTTATGACCGAGATCCAAGCCACGTGTGTCAGTCTACCGGTTTACCTATTCGACTATATTGTGTTGAACATGCCTGGAAGTAGGTAAGGTGTTAATCCGGCCGTGCTGCTGCACTGCCATCTACCACCAAGTCTTGACCGACTGCACTAGTGGGATAACACAATTACCTAAATGAGTGAGTGTGTGAGTGAGTGATGGGATTGTCACATCCAGGCACCGGCTCCTGTAGCAGAGCAACGTAATTTAACCAACTTCAATTTAAATAAAGATGCCGTTTAAGTATACAATAACACTAAAATTAAAAAATCAACAAGCCTATGTATGTAATGTAGCTAAAAGCCATCTCGATCTATACATATACACTATCTAAAACAAAAATACATACCTATCCAAAAAAACCATTCGTTCAAAATCTATGATGCCATAGACATACACACAGTCACGTCAAATTTATAAGAACACTCGTTTTCCGTAGGGTTTAAAAATGAGTATTTTGCTTGATTTCTCTGGGATTCTATCAAGAGACCCAAACTTGTTTTCTATGGGACCACCTCGGAAGTACGGTATGTCCAAAAAAACCGGATTGCACTCCGGGAGTGCCGGCAGAAGTGAAAACTTGAATATTAACGTTGTACATTTTTGATATTTGAATGGTTAGGGAATAATTTTGCACGAATTGCTTTATCAGTATGAAACTACTTTCATTTATGTGGTAGAATACAATATTCATTTATTGCGCTATCGTACACAAACATGACAACACGAACAATCGCGCAAGCGCCCTGCACCGTCTTATGTCTGACTAATTTTCGATTAGGTCACGTGTCTTGACTCGAGTTTAGAAGTTGTTACCCAATCCAAAAAAAGTGCGCAACGCCGCTAAAGTTTTCACTTCAAAAATTGAAAAGGTTCGGAAATGACGGAGAAATCGACTGACGTACATAATAAAACAAACATCGAATTCTTTTTTGAAGTCGTTTTAAAAAAATTTAAAACTCGAACGGTGTCGCAGGCGGGAACTAGTTTCACAATAAATGTAATTTTCTACTTGACCGACATGAAGCCCGATCTATGAATCATAATCCCTATTTAATATAATGCTATTCATAAACTGACATTAACATAAATTTATATTCGTTTATTTATTACGTCTTTCATCAAGAATACTGGTACACTATTTAAATTATCACAGAGATAGATTATACACACATATTACTAGCTGAACCGTCGAACTTCGTTCCTAACACACGGTTTAGGTGTAGGAAATGAACGTGTTATTTTTTAACTGATTTTTTATACAATCTTCACTACTTTTAGGCTTGGGTAACTTTGTTTTAAATGTCAGTAGAGTTCGAATCTATGTATACCTATATAAAAATCCGTGTTAGTTTAACACTATTACTATAACTCAAGAACGGCTGAACCGATTTCGCTAAATATTGACGGATTTAGCTTAGACCCAAGAAATGGACATGGACATATTTTGTTATCTCGTTGGACTGCGAGAAAACTAAAAAAAAAAAAACTAAAATAAACTGAACGTATGAAACGAAGTTTGTCGGAACAGCTAGTTTATAAAGTCCAAAAGCCAGCTTAAAATTAGTCTCACGATTCCTAAGGTTTGTATTGTATTACTACGAGTAACTCCAATGCTCGAGAACTGGAGTCTGGAGAAAAAACTGGAAACATTTCAAGAAATCACAGTGTCGTTTGATTTTTCAAAATATTCTCGTAATCTACCTCGACTCGCTTTTATCCCATTTCCCACTACTGGTCGTATCCTCCCAGCCTATTGATCGTCGCGTCGGATGTTATGGAGCCTCGCCTTTCGTCAATCATTCAAGTATCAAAAGTAATGTATTACATCGACATACATTTTTGTATGATGCCGCAACCTCTAACCCATACATTATTGTGTAGATGCCAATGCGCATGTATAATCTATAAATTGCCTATATTGTGATAGTCGATCACTTTCTAATGGGCTTAAATTAAGAGTTATAGCGATTTTGTGCATATTTTTTTGAATAAGCTCTAAGCACTAACCAGCCCTTCAGTTTAATGAATATAATCATCATAACGGATCATTGATTACTATGAGACAAAAACGTTAAAATGTATGTTAAAAATATGAGTTTTATATATAATAATATGTATTTTGACATTTAAGTGACCGTCTAAAACAATGCAGTAACTTGAGTGGGGACCATAAGACCCAGGCTTCTGATTTCATTCTTAAGTGGGCCTACTAGAACATGAGCATGGTTTCGTACCAGTGTTGAGGTAACTGGCACAAAAGCACGCTTATTTATAAATTTTTATTTATGTTTTTAATTTGAAAAATAGGTAAGTATTGCAAGCATCAGCAGTAAGAGTGAGTGACATGCCTAATAGAGAGCAACCGCTGCTGCTCATAAGCGTTAGTTTACATCTGCGACAATAAGTGTGAAAAGTTAGCTGCCACAGCGATGTCGGCTTCTAAAAAGTTTACAAACTCGAGTGTTATGTTTCCTCTTTGGTGCGAATTACTTAAAGGCCATTCGAAATAGTCAATCTCCATTAGCAGTGCGCAGTATCAGTGACGGCATAATCCTATTAATATTATAAATGCGAAAGTTTGTATGTATGGATGTATGGATGTTTGTTACTCTTTCACGCAAAAACTACAAAGCCGATTACGATGAAATTTGGTATGTAGGTAGCTGAAGACCCAGAATAACATATAGGCTACTTTTTATCCCGGCGTTCCCGCGGGATTGGGACTTACGCGGGTGAAACCGCGGGGCGCAGCTAGTTACATATATGTGTAGTAATAGCAGGGTTTTGTATACTTATGGATCAATTTGTATCAGATTGGACCTGTACCCTATATAACACAATTTTCGCTATCTCTTATGCATTGGTCCATAATCCACATCGCAATATTGGCTAATAGTACTTATGTGATTGTTCACCGCTTGCTATAATATAGCGTGCGGTTCTGTAATGTGTTATTAGTGAGCAATCTATGATGTTCTTTATGTAATGAACACTGTTATCTTCATACTGTTATGCGTTACAAGGAAGACAGAGAGTACTAAGTGTCATGAAAAAAAAAGTTTTTTTAATTTTTTAAATAAAACTGCTATTAAATTCGGGCGGAATGAAGTTCTCCAAAAAAATATGTAGATAGAAGAAAATATAGTCTTATAAAAAAATCCGTAATTACAAAAATTCATAGAAAAAATTGTATTAATATGCATTGAATTTTAGTCGTCGTTTTAAAAGAAATTTGAGTAAAAAAAAAGATACACACATACAACTTTTCTAAATCGTACTTGTACTTTTCCACAATACGCCGTTACAGTATACCGTTATCGTTACCCCATCCATTCAAAGTCAAATCTGTACTGTGCCCACTGTCACGTTGACAGAAAACAATGAAATGAGAGCTCTTACGCCTTGATTCAAAACTCATACATGTTTGGGAAATTGGTAGTTTTAGCGTCATTGTGAATGAAGATGGTCCTAATTTTTTTATTATTGTTGAATTTCGTGTTTATATTGAGTTTAGTTAATTTAGGTGGGAATTAGACTAATTTTGTTCAGTGAAAGTGCACAAATAAAATAATCATGAAGAAATTAGAGTATCGTCTATTTCCTCGATGCCGTTAAATCTCAGTTGATGAGCTTGCGTAACGAAGTCACCGTCTTATTCAAGACGCTGACCTGGCATGACTTTGTATATAGTGACTATAGACTCTATAGGAATTAACTAACTTGACATTGGCATAGTAAGTGGTAAAAAAGATCGAAAGCCATATTTATAAAAGAAGAAGACATACATGTTTGAGTTCTAGTTAAAAAGACGTGCCTCAATGACCCAGTATGCCTGTTACTGATACATCAGACTTCTGAGAAGATAATGTAGGTTTGTATGGTACACGTTTATGACTATACATAACCTGATTAAGAGTTTTTGAAATCAGTGCATTGGCATACTTTTATCACCGGTAACCGGTGCCAAAACTACTAAATGCGGTGATTAACCGTTTTCCTTAAATCTAAGGTATCCTGTTTCTTATTGACTGGTTTCGTTAGAACACACTACACAGCTAAGATTTTTGGTGGGGCACTTATCTCAAATTTAAATAGCGAAAATAACATTGAATAAGTAAATAAATTATTTTTCAGAAACTTTTGTATTATACAGTTTTTTTTCTGATAGTCAAATGTTTTAATTAGGTAACTTTAAAAACTAATTTTGTTAACAAGAAAATTACGTTTTCTAAGTTTTTTGCGAATGACAAAAAACATTTATTTTGTCATTCAATAGTTAAGAATGAAATATAACTCTAAATCGTTGAAATAAAAGCGGTAAAAATTTAAAGAAGAAATAGCTTATAGTTGCAAAAATTTGACAGACCTATTGGTTAAACAATGGTCAGCGTGTATCGAACACGCTGTCACACTCGCAAGGATAGGATGCTCGTCAGGAGCAAGCTTTCTGTGATTGATATAGAATTTAGATGTTTGTATGTACCTGTGTGCGTCAGTGTTTATAAATTTTATTCCGGGATTTTCTTTTTTTCTTTCTTTAGGTTTTGGCATTCACGTAAGTATTTAGCCATTAGTCAAGTAGAAATTTGCATCAAATTTTATATCAATTTCAATTAATTATAATTAGTCATCAGTCGTAAGACGTCAGGAAGTCATGTCAGGCTCTTGGGTAAAGCGGTGGCTCATTACACAAGCTCTGTAATGAGATTTGGCGGCAACGAGGAAATACACGATACGCCAATTTCTTAATGATTATTTCATTTGTGCTCTTTCACTGAACAAAATTATACGAAATGCCACCTAAATTGACTAATTTCACTCAATATGAACACGAAATTCAATATTTATGAAAAAACTTCGACCATCTTTTCTCTCGATGGCGCCAAAACTCTCATTCCGGTATTTATATATTTTTGCTTGTGTATAGATATCGTTGACTAATGCACATAGCACGAGAATATAATTTGCTTAGTTTGGGATTAGATCAATTTGTGTAATAATGATATTTCGCTGTGGGCGTAGGCCAGTTGTAAAATATTAACATAATATGTACAAACATTTTGGCCGACGAGCCGTAGATCGTTACTACACGATATAATACAATATGGTTTATAACCTTGCTCACCTTGAGTCCATTGAAGAAGGTTGGTGTTGTGTCCACTGGGAGGCGTGTCCACCATCGCCGTTGACGACAACAAAGTCGGCCATTGTTGTAACAATAAAATATGTTAAATGTTGTAGCTTGTTGGATAATAATATCTATATTAATAATTTCGTCAAGGGGTACGGTAGACTCGATTGAAACCTTACCTGAATAATAAAACATAAAAAACTAATGATTTTGAGTCGACAACATATATCCGCAAAATTCGGATTGTCGAGTATTTTGTTAAATTCTATGTTAAATTCTAATGTGTTGACAGACAAATCACAGTCGCCATCTTGGGTAGTTAATAAGCATTCCGTTTTGTGATGTTTAATAAGAGAATATTCCTTTATAAGTACGTTACTTTATGTTACTTTACTTTAAATGTTGATTTAAAATAGAAACTATTTGTGAAAAAACTTTGACAATTTTTATTTACTATATTTATTAAACACAATGTGAAGCTATACGAATCTATGTCTTACTTATACCTTTATTGTTCCGTGAAAACCGTTTTGCACCTAGATGTATATTATGAGTCACATTTAATCCGAGCTAAGCCGGGTTCTTATCTAGTTAGTTAATAATTTGGGATACCTACTAACAATAGTACAAGTGTTTTTATTTTAATTAGTAAATTAATGTTATTTTTTTTTAATCTTACCTCAATTCTCCAGTACATAGAGCCGATATTAGGCTATCTATATACAAGGTAACATTTAAAGGGCCATCCAAATTTTAAGGGAATCGATAACACTTTCCATTTACGAAATAATAAAAAAATGCAAATTATAATTTTGTCCGAGGCAAAATACAAAATGCATGGCTATAATATAAACGCCAACCGCAATCAAATGCGTAGGTTAGTGACGTCATTACTCGCACTAGGTAGCATGACAACAAGTGAAGTATTAACGCGCACTATTTTAAATGAAAGTTCATAAACGTATACATCACAATTTTTTTTTCACCCAAATTGAATCTAACTACAAAGTAAGCAAGATATATGCTTGTGTTATGGGTGTTAGTCAACGATACTAATACATAGACATACTTAAATAGATACCAGAATATTTAATAAACACCCAGACCCGGAAATACAGACATCTAAATGTTCGTAACACAAATGCCCTATTCGGGAATCGAACCCGAGCCTCGCGGTCGGTCGGATGTATTTAGGCGTGTACGCTAGCCACTCGACCAACGAGGCGATCAATTAATATTTAAGATGCACTATCATTTTAGACTTAACTAACTTATATAAATACTGTAACTTACTTATATAAACTCCCTTATATAAAAGTTTGGCCGGTCTTTGGAAAGTAACCCTGTTAATAAAAAAATATTTCTTTTTCGCGTAGACCAACACGTAGAGCATCACGTTTGAACGGATGGACCAATTTTGCTAATTATGTTATTGTTCAGGAGCAGGATCATATGAAGAGAAAATCCGAGAAAATTGCAGGGAAAGTGGAAAATACACAAATGTTGTTCATATAAACTAACAGCTTCTAACAGTTTGTAAGGTTTAATGCATTTTTTTCCATCTTCCCCGCAATCGCCCGATTTTCTTTTGAGAACCTTATCCTGACAATAACTAACACAACAAAAAAGATTAGCGGAATCGGTCTGTCCGTTCAGGCCTTATGCGGTGACCACGCGAAACGGGGATTCATTTTTATACATATCTAGAATAGATTGGCATGTAGAGCATTTAATCTCAAGCACTCTTATCTGCTGAATGTTCGGCAGTGGTATACCTAATGACTCTTTTTCATATAATTTCAATTGGACAAATTTTGTAAATGTATTAATGGGAAGGTCTTTTATATAATCGGGAAGTTTGTTGTAAAAATGTATGATACCCATGAAAAAATGGTTCACTTTGTGGAGTCGAACCAGAGCCTGGCAGATGAGCGTTGAAAGCGTGTACGCTCACCGCTAGACCGATGACCATTTGTTCAAAGTGACGTCACGGTATCTGCTGGTGGACAACCTCAATCGTTAAGTCGGCAATTTAATTAAAATTTACATTTAAATGGCGACGAACATTTTGTGGGGAATCCTGATGTTTATTTCCTTTTTACGGACTTAATTATTTTTTAGTAGATAACAATCAGACACACGTCATTTTCTTTATTTTCTACATGTACATTTTAATTTTACTTAAATGTGTTGTTGAAATAACAAAATAATTTTATAAGTAACTAGCTGTTGGAGTTTTGGCGTCATCGAGAGAAAAGTTGGTTGAAGTTTTTTTTCATAATTACTGAATTTCGTTTTTGTATTGAGTGAAATTAGTCAATTTTGGTGGCATTTTGTACAACTTTATTTAGTGAAAGTGCACAAATGAAATATCATGAAGAAATTAGCGTATCGTGTATTTCCTCGTTGCCGCCAAATCTCGCTATATGAGCTTGAGTAATGAGGTCCCCGCTTTACCCAAGACCCTGACATGACTTATTGACTTGTGACTTATTACTAATTATAATTGAATCCTGATTTCGGTAAATTTGATTCAAATTGATGCAAATTTCTACTTGACTAATGGCAAAATACTAACGTATATGCCAAAACCTAAAGAAAGAAAGAACTAGCTGTTGCCCGCGACTTTGTACTCGTGTTCAAGTGATTTTTTGTGGTTAATGACGGAAACAAAACACTTTTCACCAATACAAATTGTCCTAAATGTTGATATTTTTTTATGATAATGGTAGGCAAACAAGCAGACGGACTTCACGATGGTAAGAAATTCCCGCCGCCTCGAGACACCAAAGGTGGTAATGGTGCGTTGCCAACCTGAGGCCGGGATATTAGACCTCGAGCAAAAGTAAGTTTACCGGCTACCTTACCCTCCAAACCGGAACGGCAAGCATTGGACGTTATCGTGGCAGAAATAGGTAAGGCGGTGGTACCAATCCGGGCGAGTCGCTGCGAAACTCTACCATCTAGTACCTACCACATATTGTCTGTAAGCTTGGTAGCAGTTGGTGCAGTGGTCTGCATACAATTTGGTAAAGACCTTTGAGAATTTTTTGCGTCAAAATTGAACAGAGAAATAAGTAATCCGTCGAAAAATGTAGTAGTTAGGTAACCCCCGTTTCCCATTCTAATATGGGGAGAGCTGAAAACCACATTGAGGTTGATTACACCTCAACAAAAAATTTTCCCTATTCCGCAAATAGGGAAAAACTCACTCAACTCATGTTACCACACTCTGTTTTTATATTTTATTATCATTTTTTTCCTTTATTTAAGTTGCTTATGTTCAACGTTAGGTTAGGTTATATTTTACGTTGTTTTTTTTTTGTTAATGATGTGTGGTAAGTTTTAGTCCGTCAATAAAGGATTTCTTTCTTTTTAACAATAGCAATATTCTATATATATAAAAATCAACTGCTGTTCGTTAGTCTCGCTAAAACTCGAGAACGGCTGAATCGATTTGGCTACTTTTGGCTTTGAATTATTTGTTCAAGTCCAGGGAAGGTTTAAAAGATAAATTAAATGAAAAAAGTGCGAAGGAACTAGAATTTTTTCCCCCCACAATAACGGGTAGAACGAAGTTCGTCGGGACAGCTAGTTGTTTTTAAAATAAATGTTTCCTGTACAAATATTTTTTTTTTACTAAACGGTTTGTCGTTTTGGCGAAACATGATCCAATTAGTAGAGCGAGAACTATGTATGTACCCCAGATTGCCGAAACACCAGCGAGGTCATGAGGTCTGCCCACTTAGCGCCTTGATGAGAAGTTTCATCAGCCCATACGTACACCCACGACAATGTAGGATTGGATTGTGAAATTACTATTCACAAAGGATATACACAAGTCATAAGCACACACATCCTTATTGTAATACAATAAACACACAGACACAACATAAGCACGCATGCACACGTATACACACACATGTAAATTATTTTAACTTAACTAATTCACCCCGTGTTAGTCCAGGCTCTTTTGCAGAATAGACCATATGCCTTCCTGCCAGGCAGCTCCAAAAAGCGAACACAGGCTCAACGTCACTAGCACCGTGACATCGGACAAGGTGGCATAACGTCATGACGTGTTCCGGTTCGGAGGGTAAGGTAGCCAGTAAACTTACTTTTGGTCGGCGACGCACTTTTGCCACCTTTGGTGTCTATAGGCGTCGTAAATTTCTTACCATCAGGAAATCCGTCTGTTTGTATGCCTTCCAGTATCATAAAAAAACATAACACAAGCAAACGTCTACACATACATGTTAACTATTTTAACTAATTAGTTGTAAAAAAGGCGAGCAATCTGCTGTAACACGTTTTTGACTAATACAGGAACGGGGGGAGTTTTTTTTTAATACAAATAGTTTTGCTTTCGGACTCCATTAAAAAAGACAGGCCGACTTTTTTTCTCTAAAGCATTTTTTGGAACGAATGTCGGTCTTATCACATATGCCTGAACACATTCAGAATTTTCTTGTGGAATTCGAAAAAAAATCGAACACAGCGAATCCATACAAATCTTGAAGCATACGTTCAGAATTTTTACGTATTTTGAGTGGATTTTTTATTGAATTTTGAAACAGGTTTTCGTAAAGGAATTCTGTATGCATATGGCGGGACCTTAATAATTGACTGACTTCAAAGGGAAATCCATATTTATATGTCTATTTTTTATGTTGTACGATTTCATGTAATTATTCATCCAATCGCCTCTGTGGTCTAGCGGTTCATTTGTTGGACTTGACTGCATGAGGTCCCGGGTTCGATCCCAGGTCGGGCAACAAAAAGAAAATTGGGTTTTTCCAGTTTTCTAATAAAAAAAAACGTTGCTTGGGATACCATATGTGCCCGACTGGCGATAGGCTTGCCACCTATCACATTGTGGGTCTTAGTATCTTCGGCTAGTTGTGGGTGTCCTGGTTGTGCCTCTGCCTATCTCTTCGGGGATATGGGCGTGAAGATACTTATTTTATTCATCCAATGAGTTTACAAGTTCTGTTTTCGAAAGATAGTTCACTATTTTGTGGTGTTCCCTTTAAAAATTTTCAACTTCCAACTAGTGATTTTTAAGTTATATTTAACGGGGATATTTTTTGTACCTTGATGATGTGGTAATATATAATTGATTTTTTGCAGTTTCACTGCCCTTTAATTATTATTTTGGTATAAACTAAAGCAGATCTAAGTCAAGTACGCTAAAAATTCACACTCCACAGAAAAGTGCAGTTTTCTACCGGTGAAAGATTTTTAGAATCGGTTTATATTTTCATAGTTTTTCAGAGACTTTTTGAGTACAAATAAAAAAATCTTTCTATAATAGTGTACTTACATTTTCTAGTCTTTATGTTTTCTGCAAGTGCTGAGAAGACGAGACATTCATTCTAATTATTACATACTAATATTGTAAATGCAAAATTGTTTGTTTGTCTTTTTACTGACGTCGCCGAAGGGATAGTACCTATGTTTGGGGATAGGAAGCTGTAGAGTATAGAGGGACATAGGTTATGTTATATCCCGATATCCGCATGCAACATCTAGTATTTGTAAAATCGTAAAAGCTGTGTGTTACCAAAATTAACCAAGCTACAATTAAATTTTAAACAAAATAAAATTAAATTAACAAACAAAAAATATTACTAATCTATATACATATATCTTCATGCCATATCCAGTAGGCAGAGAGTACCGAGCGCAAATCTCACGACCCTGGCTGACCAGACCTGACCTGAAGACAGGCAGTCTTCTTCCAAGCTGCCTCGCTGGGTCGCATATGGTCTTTAGACAAAGAGGAGAACCAACATCGGGGGAAACATTTGAATAAACCGTTGTGGAAAAGTTAGGTCCTGGATTCCATATTTGAAAGTTCGAGATGTGTCTTTTTATGATAATGGAAGGCAAACAAGCAGACGGATTTCCTGATGGTAAGAAATGCACCAAAGGTAGTAATGGTGCGTTGCCAACCTGAGGCCGGGATGTTAGGCCTAGAGCAAAAGTAACTTTATCGGCTACCTTAGCCTCCGAACCAGAACATGTCAACGGCAAGCATCGACGTTATGGCGGCAGGAATAGGTAAGGCGGTGGTACCAATCCGGAAACTGCGAAACTCTACTGCCTAGTAGTAAGTCACGGTGTTAGTGCCAGTAAGCCTATGCTCGCCTTTTACGAGCTGCCTGGCAGGAAAGCAGATGGTCTATTCTGCAAAGGACCCCTTACTGACACCAGGAAAAATGTTGCCCATGTTTCATCAAAATGGTTTTAAAAAGCAGACATGTTTTTTATTCTGATTTTTTGAGACTTCTTTCGTTTCAGTTTGTAAGTCATTGTAACCTAAATTTATTTAATCGACGTACAGAAGAGGACATGTTTGATTGAATAAATAATGAAGTAGTTAAAATAGAGCGGCCAACGCCGCGGGCATCTTGTAACATATAAGTCAATTGGTACGTAGTTAGTTACGTAAATACCCACATGACTTGTTAAGGCCATTCTGCCTATACATTGATTTGTAATTTTTAGGCATGGAACACATTAAGCGTTTTTTGACGACGTTTTTTATAGTAAAAGCGTATTTGGTACATGAATAAGTTACATTTGAATAGTTTATGTATAGTCCCTCAATTTTGATTTAATAAATTTCCGTATTATTAATAATAATAAAGCAGCTCACACAACTGCTAGGTACTCGTGGGTTTGTTTGCCACTAACTTCTTGGTACAGTTTAGCGATCATTTTTATTAAGTGCTGCCTTTTTTGTCAAATTCTTGTTGTTTTTCATCGTCGGTGAGCTACCCGTTGATCCCTATTCAAATTAAATACTTCATGTCGGTAAGAATGCACTGATAAAGACAAAATAGAATAAAAACTTTTTGTCAGTTACAAAACACTCGGTACGAAAACGCCTACATACGTCCTACATGCAATAGATGTTGTAGGTCAGGCGTAAAAAACAAAAGCAGTCACAAGAAGGTGGGTTTGTTAATTGCGAATGCATTAATTCGTGACACGCAAACAATTCATTGACAGTGTTCAAGGTATTTTTTAATTAACAAGCGACCTCATGATTTAGGACCATTTTATATGACCGGTGAGATAAAAACGCTAATTTTAGTTAGGACAAAATGCGGCAGCTTACTTATTTTATACTAGCAGATCTAGTTATCTTCGTTCACGTTCTCGAGGAGTTTCAAAAATAGAGCACAACAGTCATTTTGGCATGTCCCCACTAATCATATATTTTTTATTTCGAGTAGTTATTATTAATCAAGTTGATTTATTTTGTAGTTAGTAAACAAACTTTCATACTTTTTCATTATTATAAATTCAAATTATTTAAAATAACCACTTTTTTGTAAAAAAATATTTATTAAAGTGAATCCTCATTTTCTTGTATGTCCCCAGGTCGGATGACACACTTTAAGTCAAATTATTCTGCTCTTAGTCTAGGTTTTCCCTTGACTTGTTTTGTTATTTATGTAAAATGAAAATTGTTTAACAGCTTCTTGGGTCCAGTTTTGCTAAATACTTAAACATTTTTACAAAATTATTTAATGTTGCTTGTCCCCGAAGTTTTGAAATTCCGGAAATTTCGATTTTGTTACCACAATTTTAAATAGATTAACTACCAAACAGTTTCAGTTGTTATTGAAAAAAATTACAACGTCGACAGCAAATGACGGCTATTTAAAAAACTTACATTAACTTTGTCTTCTTTCGGCGGTATGCGAAGGTTTGTGCAACCGGCTGAACCGAAGAAAAAGTTATGGTCAGGTTTGTTACTCTATTATATCTTACTATAGAACACATTTTTATAAATGAATATCATACGAGTATATGTAATTTTCAGACGAATCTTAAAATGTTTAATTTTATTTATTTAGAATTGAAATTGAATTGTTACATTTTTTCGAATGAAAGTAGGTATCAATATGTTACTTCCGTTTTCTTACTACATTTACGGTAACATATAGACGGACTGACAAAGTAACAAAACCGAAAGCATAAAGCTTGGTCTATATTATATGATAATGATAATTTAAATTTTGAAGAATTATTACTGTACTCTGTGATTTAAACACAGTTTATGAAAACGATAGGTCAAAAAACCCAGGGCCGGCGCAATAATTTTGTTTATTAGATTTTTAAAGATATTTAAAAATAATATTTAATAGTATTACTGCTTCCTCTCTGTCTGGTGGCTAACATTCTTTATTTGCTAAAGTAGCTTTGTAGGCGTTCTTATTAAAATTTGTATTTATTCTATAACCCAAAGATTGAGACAGAAGAGCAACTTTTTTTGCATTTTAGCGGGACCTTGGACGATATACCGCAGTAAGACTTAGATAACTAAATCCAAAGTATGAAAAATCGCTGGGTGTCATGGGTGGGTTTACAGACTACTTATTTATCACGTAAATGTTTAAAAATCCTTATTTTTCATAGTTTCTTGAGAAAAATATTCATTGTTAGTTTTACCATTACTTTACGTTTTCTTTTTATTTCAATCTAAAATTGTTACATAAAAAACACAAAACAATAAGTTCAAAGAGGTTTTATATAAATATGTACATGTTAGATGTTATCATCAACAAATATTGAGATAATTAAGTAAATTAAAAATATCCCTAGACAGTCTTGATGTGTTTATTTACCAGAAATATTCGATACTAGGTACTCATAAAAAATGTTTGATTATAATTACATCTTTGTGAACTATGCCTTAAGATTTTGTTACCTTCCGTTTTGTTACTGTCCCCTAAAAAAATTGCTAAAAATCAGATATATTTGGCCCTTGTCCACTAAATGTTTAAAATAAAACTGCGTTTATTCAAATGAAAACACATTTACAATTAGCTGATTTAGTTCTTGAAAGGCTAACAATAATATTTCATTAGTAACATGAAAAACAAATGTTGTTTTTGGACGTTTCGTAACAAACTTGAACAAAATTTCATCTTTTTGAGAGTTTCATTAATTTTATAAGCTTAATTGCATTAAATATAGATAGCAAAAGACCGTATTGTTTCTAAATATATTTTGGATTTCGAAAACCTATCATAGTTTCATTTATTTTGGATATTGAATATAGTAACAAAACTGAACAATTTATCACACGTGTTATCTTATTTTATATTTTTTTCCATTAATTAATACAAATAATCAAAAACAAAGTAATATTTCTAAATCAAGAAAAGATTTGCTTTCGAATCCCATTAAAAATATTACAATACATGGATGTGAAATTTTAAAGCATAGTTTTTAACTGTTGTGCCCAATTTTTGAAACTCCTCTCTCATGGCGCTCTATTATCTATACTCTCTGCCTGCAGTGCAGGGTACTTCGTAGTGGTACTACTTGATAAGAACGCCATCGTCATTTCTCAAGACCAATTACTTTGTTTACGAACTGCATGGTGCGCCATCTGTGATCTTTTATCGTTATCATCAATATATTTGTTTGTGTGTGTAAAATGCATGATAGTCTGGGTAATGTTTTATTTATTGATTTAATGTAGTTTATAAGCATTCTTATTGAAAAATATTAGCGTTTTGCACTTCTTCTACACATAAAATATGAGTGTGCCAAATTGTATGCTCCTCCGTCTGCACAATTTTCGTAAAAAGGGGTCCAAAGTTTTTGCATCACGTATTAACATATAGATATCTTTGTTGTGATTCATAATTTTTTTTTGTTAAATAAAAGTAATTCAAATAATTTTCGTAAAATTAATTGAGATCTTTACGTAATTAAAACGAGTAAAAAGTACGTTTAACTAATTTTGTTAAGTATTTTAGTTTTAAAATTTATTATTCATTAAAAAAGTTTATTATAATGAATGAAGTGAAAGCTGCAAATCATTGAAATCTAGTATTTTATGTTTTGGTTATGTTTAATTAATTAATTGTTATTTAAATTAATTTTGGCTCTAAAACAATACTATGCAGTTTTACAGCATCTTATCATGTATCCTTCCTTTTCTTTTATTAACGATTTATAAACTGCAATGTGAAAGGACCCTCTAGACTTCCAAGGTGTCTGAATTGTTTTGTCTTTTGTAGACATTCCAGTTTATTTCAAATTGAAACTAGATTCCACACATGGCGTCCTTCGGGCCGCCACAGTTGGAACACAGACCAAAAAGCTTTGCGAAGTAATATATATGGTTTTTTCCAGGTTCGTCCCGTGTTCCTTTAAACAAATTTTTTTAACGTGTGGAAATCAATCATGGATACCCGCCATTTTCGGGGGAAGTGGCAGGTTATGTAAGAACTAAAACCACACGGTGTCCTTCCCTTCGCCAGGTACCGCGGCTGTTGGGACGCTTTCGAAAATTTTCACCGCCTTGTCGGCGCTGGATCTAACGATCCCCTTCTCCCCAGTCCAGATCCCCGTCTGAAGTGATGCACAGAGACACAGCGTGCACCACTTAGATGGAAAACCTGCAACCCTCCTCCGCGGGCCGTACTGCCGCCATCCCACGCGCGCCAAGTGGCCAACCTCCCAGTGTGCGCTCCTCGTGTCCCCTCTTGCACAGAGAGGGGTACTGAGGAGCGCCTTGCCACTGTCCGAATTGGGTTCACCGGGGCCACGGCTCGACCCCAGTTACTCAGCCCCATCGCTACGACAAGGCTCGGACCCTTAAGAGGGTTGTCCTGTGTTCCTTTGAACAATATAGCTTACTGCTTTTCAACTTAGCATCTCAAAAGTGGTAAGCGTTGGTTTCCTTGTCACTAAAAACGTGACCGTTTGAGAAGCCTAAACACAGTTAAACCTACCTAGGCTTAAAAATTAAATCTACCTGTCCGGTAGTGAGTGGCACTCTTTTCTAGTTCTGTTATCCGAATGAGGCTCGGTAGCTAAACGCGCTCAGCCTCCTCAAACTCATCTTGTCTAAAGCGATTTTTTTTGAAAACTTATCCCGAGCACGGAAATTGCTTAGTTCAAAATTTCCTAAAATATTACTTTTCTGCGCTTGTATTTCACATAAACTTTGACTGCGACAAATTTCATACACAGAATTCCTAATCTAAATATTAATACGTGATGCCAAATTTTGGACCCCTTTTTACAAAAATTGAGCGGACGGACGAGCATAAAATTTGGCACACTTATAGTTTATGTGTAGGAGAAGTGCAGAACGCTAATATTTTTCAATAATAATGCTTATAAAGTACATTCAATCAATAAATAAAACATTACCCACACTACCATGCATTTGACACATACAAACAAATATATTGATGATAACGATAAAAGATCACAGATGGCGCACTAAAAGTTTTGAAACAAAGTAGTTGGTCTTGAGAAATGAAGATGGTGTTCTTATCAAAAAGATATTAAAATTTATTATGCTCGAATTTCGACCAATGGGCGACCGCTAGTCTTTATAAAACTCGAAAGATTGCCCTTCACATGTTAATATGTAGGTACGAGTACATACGTCCTAAATAAATGCCCCCTATTTAAACTCAAAGTAATTCGAAAGGGTATTCCCCATCCACTAGTTGCGAATGAACTATTGTTCTTCCGAATTTTCTCTTTTTTCATAAACCATTCCTTTGACTTTCGAGTTGAGGGTGTTTACGATGACGAATAAACTATCAACAGTCGCCCCTCGAAACATGCTATATAAGTATTTATTTGGTAAGTAAGTAAGTATCTTCACGCCCATATCCCGGAAGGGCTAGGCAGGGGCACAACCAAGGCATGACTAGCCGAATACACTACGTTTCGCAATGTAATAGGTGGCGAGCCTATCGCCAACCGGGTACGTATTCAATCCCGGGCAACGTTTATTTTATTAGAAAGTTGAAAATATACATTTTCTAATTTTTGTTGTACGACCCGGGGATGGAACCCAGGACCTCAAGAAGTCGAGTTCGTCGCCGGACCGCTAGACTACAGAGGGGAGAGTATTTCTTTGGTTATTGTTTCAGCAATAGTTTTTACTTGTATTCCAATGAACCTATTTTTATGGGATAAGTAAGAGGACAAGCACATCTGATGGCAAAAGACAATCGTTGCCCATAGACACTATAGTTATCAAAGGTCCGCTGCTGTCCTATGGCCAGGATGTTAGCCCTTAAAAGTATCTTCACGCCCATATCCCCGAAGAGGTAGTCAGAGGCACAACCAGGGCACCCACGACTAGCCGAAGACACTAAGTCCCACAATGTGATAGGTGGCAAGCCTATCGCCAACCGGGCACATATTCAATCCCGAGCAACATTTTTTTTTATTAGAAAATTGGAAAACCCAAATATTTTTTTTGTTGCGCGACCCGGGATTCGAACCCGGGACCTCATGCAGTCAAGTCCAACACCTGAACAGCCCTTATATTACAATATTATCCACTAACTTACCTTGAGTTGTAATCTATTTTATGAAGTTTAATTCTTAACTTAAATCTCTCCCCGTGTTGGTCCGGGCTCCTTTGCAGAATATCTGCCTTCCTGTCAGGCAGGTCGTAAAAGGCGAGCATAGGCTTACCGTCACTAACACAGTGACATCCTACTAGGTGGTAGAGTTTCGCAACAACTCGCCCTGATTGTTCCACCGCCTTGCCCAATCCTGCCGCCATAACGTTAGTGCTTACTATTGACGTGTTCCGGTTCCGAAGGCAAGGCAGCCGGTAAATTTACTTTTGCTCGAGGCCTAACATCCCGGCATCAGGTTGGCAACGCACTATTATCACCTTTGGTGTCTCTAGGCGGCATGCATTTCTTACTATCAGAAAATATGTCTGCTTGTTTCCCTTCCAATTTCATAAAAAAAAAACTCGGAATTTTACAAGTATACAAGAAAGTAACAGATAGGCTATACAGTATCGTAATCACACTCTATCTTTCTGATTCGAAGAAGTTGTTGGTGTAAAAATAAGAAAGAGTACCTATCCATTGGTATGATCATGAAGAATAACGGGTAGATAAAAGATTGACATAACAGGTTTGCAATGCGAATGTGGATAGTGTAGGGTATCTGGCCAGATTACGTGGACATCCCATGACTAAATCGCTTAAGTATTCTCCGAGGGTGCTATGAAAAGTCTCTGAAGCCGGCGTGTTGTAAAGGAGTAATAAATGTAGAGGAAGTTGGGCAGGTCTGGAGATATAGTGATTATATACTCACTGTATATAAAGTAAAGTATCTTCAAGACCATATCCCCGAAGAGATAGGCAGAGGCACAACCAGGGCACCCACTATGTGATAGGTGGCAAGCCTGTCGCCAATCGAGCATATATCCAATCCCGAGCAACGTTTTTCTTTTTGTTGCCTGACCCAGGAATCGAACCCGGGACCTTATGCATCCGAGTCCGACAACTGAACCGCTGGACCACAGAGGCGATTATATTATACACGTCTTAGACTTAAGAATTGCAACACATCGTTAACATCTCAGCTTTCCATGGTCAATGAGTAATTTATCTTTGCCCAACCATTTACCACCACGCTATTAATTGTACGCAAGTAACCAGGTCAATTTGCTTTCGAATGAGGATGAAGCTTTAAACTTGCCATAACTCAACATGAAAGTGGGTTTAGTGGCATAGCAATAACATATACTATCGTTTCTGGTGTAGAGATGTGACGACCCCCTCGCACCTTTTTTACGAAATTGGAACCGCTAACAAGCAAACGGATTTCCTGATGGTAAGAAATTCACGCCGCCTAGCGACACCAAAGGTGGTAATGGTGCGTTGCCAACCTGAGGCCGAGATGTTAGTCGGCGTGAATTTCTTACCATCAGGAAACCCGTCTGCTTGTTTTACCTTCCTATATCGTAAAAAAAAGATAATTGTACTATAACTAGACCTTTAATTGGCGCCAAAACGTCAATGCCGTACTCTATTTTCGTTTTTCGGTCGGAAGACTTGCTGTTGATATAATCTTAACTTCCTAACGTCAGGTTGGCTACACAGCATGAAAATTTTTGCTTGACGAAGTTAACGCGTACTTCTAATCATTAAAATAGAATAAAATATATAAATCTCAGGTCACGATGTTTGTCCGCGATGGATTCTTAAACTACAGTACCTGGATGACCGAGCTTTGCTCGGTATTTTTTTTTTGTTTTTTTATAAATTGTGTTTTTTGGAAATTATATTTAAGTACGAATTACACAATTAGTCTAACCTCAAAGCAAACAATCATTGACTTCGTTACTTAACAACGGACTTCGTTACTAAGTTTAAGTCGATAAAACACGAATAAAACACGAATAAAACACGAATATGACATTTTCTAAAAATGATTCCTAGCTAGATCGATTTATCGCCCCCGAAACCCCCATATACTAAATTTCATGAAAATCGTTGGAGCCGATTCCGAGATTCCAATTATATATATATACAAGAATTGCTCGTTTAAAGGTATAAGATAACCGATTTTATATTAAATTGGAACACCGTGAGCAGTCTGGACCAACTTGAGATATAGGATAGTTTACATCTTAATTTATGATTAAAAAATTACCATCCCAGCGAAGCCTTAACAGGCAGCTAGTAGAATAAAAAAAATCACTGTAACATTGTTCCAAAACAAAAATAATATGAAACACAATACATAGTTCGGTATACATATCTAAATTATCTGTATACATATAACCTTAAAATAAAAAATGTCAATTACAAATTGACTAGTTTATATTCAAGGAGCGAGAGATAGATGAAAAGCAGTATCAGGAAATTCGTTGGTTAGTTGTAACATACGGCCCAACGCATACATTCGGAATAATTCCTTACGGAAAAAGCAAAAATGAATTCCGTGAATACATCATACACTAGTTTTGTTTTAAAATTCGGAATCCAAAGCTCATTTGAATGCTGTGGGTGGAACGGTGGTGCATACATATTAAAGAAAAAAACTCGCCATTACTAGTTCACCGACAATAGCAAATAATAATAATTAGTATTTTTATTTTTTATTTTTTTAGCACTTGCCCTGTGCGTGGGATAAATTTCTATAAATTTTAAAGAATTATTATTTTTTTCTTTTTTTTTCTTTAAAATTTATAGGAATAATAATTAGGTGTAAAATAAAAATAAAATAGCCTTTTATTCAGACGATTCACAAACATTTTACATATTATAAGCAATTATTAAATTTAATAATAAATTTAATTACATTGATTATTTCTATGTTATTTTTTTAGATATCATTATCATTTTCAATAAATCATGCTATTTATTATATTTCTTGTGTTATTTAATTGTTTTTTTCTTTGGTTTAGATAACACTGGTTATAATATTTATAATAATATTTTTTTTATGTTATAGGAAGGCAAACAAGCAGACGGATTTCCTGATGGTAAGAAATTCACGCCGCCTAGAGACACCAAAGATGGTAATGGTGCGTTGCCAACCTGAGGTCAGGATGTTAAGCCTCGAGCAAAAGTAAGTTTACCGGCTACCTTACTCTCCGAACCGGAACACGTCATGACGTTATGGCGGCAGGAATAGGTAAGGCGGTGGTACCAATCCGGACGAGTCGCTGCATAACTCTACCACCTAGTAAAAATGTCGTAGTCTGTGTGCCTACTGGCAAAGGCCTCCTCCAACCTTTTCCACTTTGATCTTTCTACTGCTAGTCTAGTTAGGGGTATAATTATTTAAATTTTTATATAGGTAAAAAATTATGTATAAAATTTATATTAAGTAAATGATGAATTTTGTTATAAATATAAATAAAATTGGCTTGAATTGTAGCTACATTTTGTTATTTTAATCTAAAATGTCGAAACTTGGTTAAGCTAGCATCACTATCCCCGTTCCACACATTCCCCATTACACACACACACACACACACACACAAACTTACATGCACACACACACTTACATGCACACACTTACATCAACTGAAGAGAACAAATTCTGTAACAAATTTTAGATTTTTATTTAAAAACATGTATATAGTTATAGAGGAGCGGAGTCGTCTAACACAAGTACTTAGTACTTAAAAGAGGACTCCTACCAAAAGCAACAGTTTTTATGTAAAATTTAAAATTAAAATAAAGATTATTATTATTCCGAACGGAATTTTCAAACTTTTATCGCGACTCATACAAAATATATGGAAGAGCAATTCATTCGACATGTTTTTTTACATTACGAGATTTTTAACGCACTGCTGAATTTCAATACGCATAATAATTTCGTACTGAAAAATTTTTTAACCGTCTTTGGCAGGTTCATGTATTTGTGTTCGAAATTGCGTTTTGAAATTTGGAAACGAAATTCCGTAAAGAATTTTGAAATCTCGAAACGGGATTCCGTAAAGGAATTGTATGAGGCGGGCCTAAAGAGTGTGTTCAAGCGTGATTTAAGACCAGACTAATTGGTTCTCTAATGGCGAAGCTCTAAACTCATAATAGTTCAACACGAAAGTAGGTTTAGTGGCAAATCAATATACATACCTATACTGTAATATATCAATAAATCTAGAAGGTAGCATTCGTGTTTAATCGTAAATGTCAGGATGTTTCTGATTCTGGATGTAGTGAGAATTCTTCCTTAAGTATAATATAGTGAACAAGCAGGCGGTACTTGTGGTGACAACCGTCGTCTACAGACACAAAACATGTTTCTGGTGCTTCAGTCTATTTAAGATCAAGTGTCCAAGTCTACCGGCTAGTCTAACCTCCAGCATGAAATAATACAATGACGTCTGTATACATACAAATCTTTCTCTTGAATTATTTCTTCTTTCATGAAAACCGTATCAAAATCCGTTGCGTAGTTTTTTTTTAAATATATTATTAGCATACATAGCTGCAAGCAGAGGAAAGCGACTTTGTGTATACTAGTTGTGTAGTGATGATAAAAACCAAATCCTATATATTCAATTAACTGACAAAGCTCCTTAACGTTTAAATTAATTTTTGTGAATATTAAAACACTAGCTGCGCCCCGCGGTTTCACCCGCGTAAGTCCCAATCCCGCGGGAACTCCGGGATAAAAAGTAGCCTATATGTTATTCTGGGTCTTCAGCTACCTACATACCAAATTTCATTGTAATCGGCTTTGTAGTTTTTGCGTGAAAGAGTAACAAACATCCATACATACAAACTTTCGCATTTATAATATTAATAGGATTTGCCACCTCACGATGTGGTAGGACAAATTGGTAACTAGGTAAATGTGTGTATGTTGCACAAATTAGTACATTTTATTTCATTTATAGCGTAATATTTAAGTTTTTTTATGACATTGGAAGGCAAACAAGCAGACGGATTTCCTGATGGTAAGAAATTCCCTCCGCCTAGAGACCATTACAAAGGTGGTAACGGTGCGTTGCCAACCAGAGGCCGGGATGTTAGGCCTCGAGCAAAAGTAAGTTTACCGGCTACCTTACCATCCGAACCGGAACACGTCATGACGTTATGGCGGCGGGAATAGGTAA
>NJDD01002432.1:48506-65217 GCA_002245505.1 Calephelis nemesis
TTTCCAATTTGCATGATATCGAGATTCGAGGGTACCCAAAATAAAAAGGTTTTGTTGGTTTTTATGATTGATGTCAAGATTGAAGTGGTCCTGTATAAATTTGATCATAATCTGTTTAGTGATTTTTGAGTAAAATTGGATTCTGTTATTCGGATTCTGATCTTTTATCTGTAGTCTTCTCTTGAATCTCGATTTCATGCTTATTGGAAATTAGTAGTAATTATTAGAATCGCAAAAGTCTGTTTAGGTATTATTCAAGACAGTTCTTACGGATTAACACTAAGTTTAAAAAAAATCCGAACCCGATAAAATGTTTCGTTGTTTATTAGTATCTTAATGTAATAATTCGTGTTCAAGAATACCTAAAATAACACATCTCATTCCAATTATCAATATTCCTGTTTCGGGCTTCTTTGCAAAATAGACATCTGACTAGGTGGTAGAGTTTCACAGCGACTCACACGAATTGGTACCTATTCCTGCCGCCATAACGTCATGACGTGTACCGGTTTGGAGGGTAGGGTAGCCGGTAAACTTACTTTTTCTCGAGGCCTAACATCCCGGCTTCCGGTTGTCTCTAGGCGGCGTGAATTTCTTACCATCAGGAAATACGTCTGCTTGTTTGCCTTCTATTATCAAAAAAAAAGTAACTCTATTGATCTATTTAAGGCTTAGGCACCTTCAAAATAAAGTTTACCCATCACTGAAACGATGGCAACGAGACTCTTACACCCTTACAACCTAAGTTGTTTATGGCGATAGAGTTCACTAATTTTTTCCTATTCCTGCCACCGTAGTGAGTGGCACTGTTGTGTTCCGGTTCTAAAGGTAAGGTAGCCGGGAGTACTGCACGTTAATGGCAAAATATCCGACCATAGAGCAGCAACGCACCTGTAACATCTAAACATCATAGTGTCTATGGACCAGGGTTGTCTTTAACCATCAGAAGAGTCGTGTACACTGTTTTATTACGTAAAGAAACCACCAGAAGAACTGTAACGAGTTTGCCACATCTTCCATAAAACTTATCTATATACATTTAATTTATTTTGGATGTAAATTCTCACTAAGAAACAGTAAACGTCACACTAGCGATGCTGTTTCCAGAACACATAGTTTGGTCGCACTGTAATTAACGAATTCTAATTGCCACATCCCTGCAATTAAGCATATTGATGGTTATAAAAATATAATATCGATTTTTATTCGTAAAAGTAATACCTCTATCACTACATACTCGTACATAGTATAAAAGAATGTCTCTTGTATGTCCCTATGTATGCTTAAATCTTTAAAACTACGCTACAGATTTTGATGCAGTTTTTTAGATAGACTGATTCAAGAGGTGGTAGGTTTGTATGTATAGAAGACTAGAGAAGACTATGTACAAAGCTGGGATAGGATGCTAGTTAAAAATAAATCTCTATGGCCCGCCACATATTCGGAACTTTGTTACGGAATTCCGTTTCGAACAAACTTCGTATGCAACCAATTCAAACAAATTTATGGACAGCTACTACAGACGTCAGGAATTTTTCCGTACGGAATTAGAGTGATTCGGATAATTGGATTCGGTAAAGAATTCCGAATGGAACGGAAAATGGATGTAATATTTTTTGTTGTTTTAATTATGGCAATGAAAAGGTTCTTCTAAGGAAACATTTATAAGTATAGCGGATCATTAGAAAATATAAGAGTTTCAGTACTCGTAGTTAAGACATTATCATGTCTGTCGGGTAAGCTAGTTTTGTTATAAAAGGTAAACGAAATTCGCTAAATAAGCAATCTAGTCCGTGTCCAAAGTAATTTGGTGATGACTAGTAACCACAATCATCATCAAACATGCACGTAAAAATGAAATAATATAAAATAACCAGAGATTACTAGACAATGGCGTTGTAAGTTTGTGTGACAATCGTAATTATAATGCTCGCCATTGTCGTGTGACGGTTTTTGGGAAGTAGAAGATAAAAAAACATAATTTTTTAATTTATTTATGTAATATTTTTTAGGAATATTTTTATTTTATCATATATTTAATCAATAGATAATCGCTTCTGTGGTCTACCGGTCCAGGTGTTGGACTTGACTGCATCAGGTCCCGGGTTCGAATCCCGGGTCGGGCAACAAAAATGAAATTGGGTTTTTCCAATTTTCTAATAAAAAAATGTTGCTCGGGATTGGAAATGTGCCCGGTTGGCGATAGGCTTTGCCACCTATCACATTGCGGGACTTAGTGTCTTCGGTAAGCCGTGGGTGTCCTGGTTGTGCCTCTGTCTATCTCTTCGGGGATATGGGCGTGAAGATACTTATACTCATATAGATTTAATCTCTCCTCCTAATTGATCCTTTTTAGTCTACCGGTCCAGGTGTTGGACTTGACTGCATCAGGTCCCGGGTTCGAATCCCGGGTCGGGCAACAAAAAAAATGTGGTTTTTCCAATTTTGTAATAAAAATGTTGCTCGAGATTGGATATGGGCCCGGTTGGCGATGGTTTACCACCTATCACATTGTGGGACTTAGAGTCTATACCGAACTATGGTAGAATATTTTGATATATTTTTGTAACATCTCATCTACACACATATTCCGCATATAAATAATTTTCTTTCTCTCTTTCTTTGTCATATGTATCAAGTCACGAATAACTAGTTCAATTGTAAATCGGTTTTCAACATTAGATAGATTCTTATCCAGTCTTAACCATTCTTCTAGGGTCTTAAAGTCTAAGCCATTTGTGACTAAAACCAGCAAAGTCGATCAAGCCGAATCTGACGGCAAAGATTAGTAAATTATATCATCACCGTGCACGTTATAAAGCCATTATATGGTGATTCAGATGACCAAACATTATAAACTCATTTGACAGTCCGCTTAAATGGTCGTTGGTTTCTACCTCGTTTATAGACAAGAGGATGAGGATAAGGCTATTATATTCACGCGTAGACTGATTCACCAATACTTCTTACGCAAGACCCTAAATGGTCATCAAGCTGGCAACAGATTTTCCCATGTTTATCTGAGCTTCTTATAAAACATTGTCTAACTAGCTGTTGTCCACGGCTTTGCCCGCGTGGCTAATGGTCCCACAGGAACATTTTATCGGGATAAAAACTATCCTACTTGTTAATCCAAGTTGCCCTCTATTTGTGCCAATTTCATGAATATCGCTTCAGCAGTTTAGACGTGAAGAAGTAACAAACAAAACCTACAAACTTTCGCATTTGTAATATTAATAGGATACTACCAATTTCCTAGTTAGTAGCTCGTAAAAGGCGAGCGTCAGTTTGTCGCTGAGACAGTAACTGACCTTCGCCTCGTCCATCTTCAGTGCTTGCCACTGGCGTATATCGGTTTCTCAACCTCTTGGATAGGACCTGAAAACTATTGCAACTCACCTTGCCATCTTTGGTGTCTAAAGTTGTATTTCATATTAAGTATTTCTCGTGTTCCTGAGCCTTCCAGTCTCCTGTCTCATCTTAACAAATGTATCTTCACACTCGCATCCCGAAGACGAAGGTAAAACTTCATTACATACTTTACGATTATGTGTATAGTATGATAGGCACGGCCAGGGCCACCCTTATCGAGATTACTCTACAAAAATAATAGTTCGGAAAAAAGCCAACCTTTTTGTAATGAATAGTGTATGTTGCAGCCATGATATTTGTACAAGAAAACTTCTAAACAACTAGAAAACTATGTCCAACAAAGAAAAAATATTTTGTTATTACATACCCGTTATATGGAGTATGGTGGCCAGGGGGCTAATTATGTATCTCAGTTGTCAACTAAAATGGAAAAGTGTACATCAAATACCTGTCAAATGACGTGTTTTATAATTGCTATCTCCAGTGACCAACAGAAATACAATAGAGATAGCAAACATAAATGACGTTTTGATGTACACTTTTCTATTTCAGTTGGCAACTGAGATACATATTCAGCACCCTGATCCCAACCGGTAGCCGGCAATAGATCTAGCCAACCCCAGAAACTGATAAACCCGCAAACGGAGTAGCGGACAGCAGCTAGTTGGCTTGTGTTTTATAAGTCTTTGTGCTTATAATGATTTAATTAATCTTAAAACGTAATGGTACCCGAGACGTGTTCAGTTCTGCTCCAATTAATTTTTGTAAGAGCTAAAACCTTCAAGCTTTGTTGTTTAGGCCTGAGCGTCACACCGCATGGAGTGGACCACTTTGACAAGAATTAGAATTTGAATAACTAAACTAAATAAAATACAAGTAGTAGTAGCTACTAATACCCTGACGCCAACGCTTTTATTTTTTTATGATATTGTAAGGCAAACAAGCAAACGGATTTCCTGACTAAGATATTCACGCCGCCTAGAGACACTAAAGGTGGAAATGGTGCGTTACCAACCTTAGGCCGGGATGTTAGGCCTCGAGCAAACGTTAGTTTACCGTACGAGCTACCTGGCAAGAAAGGCAGATGGTCTATTCTGCAAAGGAGCCCGGAACAACACGGGGAAAACTTTATTTATTACTTTCTGTTACTTTCTAGCCAACCGACTTCTGAGAGATCTTTTTATCTTTAGTTTCAAAGCCCTGATGATGCAGGACAACAAGTGTTCAACAACAGAAAGTGTTAAATAAAGTATATTGTGGATAAGTACAAGTGTTAAATTTTTAAAAAAAGGTGCGTATACAATGGAATTACACCAAGTGCAAACGATAGCAAGTATAAATTCTATTAACTTATAGTAATTGGCACTCCTCGTGCCTTCCAGATGCAAAGTTATAAAATATGTTAAACCGTTTTCTTATTTCTGTTGCTTTATGGACACCCTGTATCAAACATTGCTAATTTAATTACCATTCCCGTGCCTTAATTAGACCCTCTCTTATCTAATATCTCACACAGGTATGCGAAAGAGATGGCTATAGTCGATGGTGTGTATGGGAAAGAGACAAAAATTCGTCGTTGTGCACGTTACATAAAATTTGTTGAAATGTAAGCAAAAAGATTTAATTGAAAATATAGCCTTACAGCTATGGTGGCTATGGTTTTATTTTTTGTAGTACAGTCCTTTTTGAATAAATACGTTGATACGAGTAGTAAACGCAAAAGTAGACAAATCTTTTGCAGGTATGAAAGAAACGCCAAAAATGTTAACTGATTTGCGAATAAGCAATAGGGAGTGTACCGGGTAGGTAAATTTAATAGGGTGTACCCACTGTCCTTACACAACCTGACGTGTGGCTGCTAAAATAACAATCTAGATGAGCATCAAGAATTGTCCAACCTTATTAAGGTTTCTAGCGACAAACATACCTTCGCTCTCTAGAAGATTGGATGTTAATATTTCGTTAATGAAGCCAGAAATCAACAGGGGCACAAAAATAAGGAATAATATGGAAACTGAATCTAATATCGCCTCTGTGGTCTAGCGGTCCAGGTTTTGGGCTTAAATGCATGAGTTAGGCCGTAGGCCGGGAAGGGATTGTCGGGCAATAATAATAAAATTTGGTTTTTCCCGTTTTCTAATAATAAAGTGTCGCTCCGGATTGGATATATGCCCGGTTGGCGATAGGCTTACCACCTATCACATAATCGGACTTAGTGTCTTCCGCTAGTCATGGGTTTCCTGGTTGTGCCTTTGCCTACCACTTCGGGGATATAGGCGTGAAGACACTTACTAACTTACTTATGTAAACAAAAGCTTGTTGATAAAATTCTTGCCTACATTTCATTGAAGCAATAGGTTAAATTTTTTTGATCGAACTGCAATAACTACTTAGTTTTTTATAAATAATTTATATAAGTAGGTAATTCGTTAATCCCAAAGTTTTCCCAATCCAAAAAAAAAAAATAAAAACCAAAAATCCCAAATTAAAATTAAAGTCGGTTAATCCCAGAAATAGGACAAATACGCCATTTGCATTTAAAAATTATATTTACTACACCGCGAAAACAGCTTAGAGGTCTCGTCGATAGGTTTATTTCACACTAACTTTTGCTCGCAGTTTTGCCAAAAAAATAGACATTTATTTTATTATTAAAATAACTGCATTAAATTATGTAACGTTGACAGATCTTGATTCAAAACTCAATCCAGTGAGAAAGACCTGGGGGTCTACCATGAACGCTTAAAGCAGTATTATTTTCATCTTGCTAAATGTCTGCCTTTATAAGCAACTTTATGGTATACGTCATAAGGTTGTCTTTCTCGACTGACAATTAGTATTGTTGAAATAGTACTGTTTTAAGAGCTTATGGTAACCCCCCTGTGGGGCTAATTCCTTATCTTTTTAGTGATGCTCACTGGGTATACACAAGTAGCTGTCAAATGACGTGTTTTATATTTGCTATCTCCAGTGACTTACAGAAATACAACGGAGATAGCAACTACGAAATACGTAATTTGACAGCTAATTGATGTACATTTTACACAGTAATCATTACTAAATAGATATTGAATTGCCCCGCAGATTAGATTAAAACTTTTTTCAGTATTCTGGAATAAAAATACTCAAATGTAAAAGCATCAATACCATAAAATGTTTCTTCCGATAAGGATTCTTTTGTATTTGGTCATACGATTAAACTGCCGTTTTTATTTTTGTCCGAGTATTTTCTGACAAGATGGTCACGGTATAGGTCGATAGCCCAGGATTTAAAAGAACCTACCTAAATACCACCAAATATTAAACCATAACGATGTGTCACCGCGTTACGTGAATGAATCACCCTCGTCCGTTGAGCATACGTTAGTATAGAGTGAGTTTCTAGTTAACACGTTCACTGCTAAATCAATTTTTAGAACCTTCAGTTAGTGCGTATGAGGTCTTTTCAGGGCCAAAGTTGATCTTCTTTTCAATGCGGCTGGGTCCTAATCGGCCTCGTAAAATGTCGTTTTTGAAAAATAGCCATATCATTTTTCATAATTAGTGCGTATGGGGCTTGTTGAACCTCATATCGTATTAAATATACTGGTTACCTTTGAAATTGTTATTATGTATAATTGTCTGTTGTACTCATACAAATGTCAATATAGTCGCCCCCGCAAAAAGTGAATGAACGCGGTTTTGACTGCCGCATCTGCAGAAAGTCTCGCATGCGGCTCTTTAGACCTCATAACGCATCGAACGTGTTAAGAATGATGAGTAATTGAAATAAAAATAAGTTATTTGCGTTAAAGTTAGAAGATCTCACATAATACTTAATTATTACATTGTTCTGTTGACATATTTCATTAAGTGAACGAAGATGCTTTAGATTTTTGTTTAAATTATTTGTTTATCAAATAAAGCGTGTCAGAACTAGGTCATTATACATTTTTAATATACCTTTAAAATACAATTAACTTTATATATACTAGGATCGTAATCGGCAGTGCAACTAATCCAAGTTAAACGTCTGACTTTGCTCCATGACATTTTTCAATAAATTGTACGGACGATATACACTTTGTCAACACTTGACATACCTGACGTACATGGCTAAAGCCTTAGACTGACTTGGGGCACGTTAACGTATAAGACCTAGATCAGATAGCGTTGTATCTAGACTAGACTAGACTAGAAAGAGGTAAAATTTCAAATTTAGAGTCGTACAATTATATGTTTAAAAGTTAAATGCCTAATTTTATAAAATGTGTGCTGTGCTGATTGACTTACGTGAAATGAGTTAAACGCCAATTCCAATTACTAAACGTGAGATACAACTAAGATTTTTTTTTTTTATGTTATAGGAAGGCAAACAAGCAGACGGATTTCCTGGTGGTAAGAAATTCACGCCGCCTAGAGACACCAAAGATGGTAATGGTGCGTTGCCAACCTGAGGTCAGGATGTTAGGCCTCGAGCAAAAGTAAGTTTACCGGCTACCTTACCCTCCGAACCGGAACACGTCATGACGTTATGACGGCAGGAATAGGTTAGGCGGTGGTACCAATCCGGGCGTCAGATAGTCAGATGTCACGGTGTTAGTGATGATAAGCTTATGCTCGCCTTTTACGAGATGCCTGGCAAGAAAGGCAGATGGTCTATTCTGCAAAGGAGCCCGGACCCACACCGGGAAAACAGTAGGATGGTCGATGACTCTAAACTACAGTATACTCAGAGCCAACCACATAATAAATATAATCCACTTTAGATTAACAGTTATGCAATGGCCTCAAATTGACTCATTTCCTTTCTCCATATACGCCATGTTTGTGATTCGAATTTTAAATTATAACCGCTCTTTTCAGTTCCTGCGGTCCTTGATTGGTGGATTTAAACCAAGATGACGTGACCTCGGCCACGATTGGCGGAGTGTGCCGTCGCCAAGATGTCCGGCCTGCCGACCAGGGGAGAAGATTCGATTAACGGTGTCGATGTACGGGAACAAGGAAGTGCTTTGAGGTCAGTAATGTAACTTTGAAATAATTATTTATCCACGTGTTTTTTCGAGTTCTTTAATTCCAGTAAGAGTTATAAGTAAATGACATATCGGTTTAGAGAAAAAACACAGTACAGACTTATTGTGCAGTGTGTTAATGATACAAAATGAAAGTTTAAAAATTTCCGTACCTGACTTTGGCCAAATAAGTCGTGAAAAACGATTGAAAGCCATATTTATAAAAGAAGAAGAAGAAAGTATAAAAAGACGAAAGAGTGATAAAATGCTATTAGTTGAGAAATATGTAATGAATTAGGTAGGTAGGTATTTTTTTTATTTATTAATTACAAAAATAAACTTGGCGAAACTAATTAAGAAATACATCCTGAACTACATTACTGATGCCTTCTATTCATAACTTTTTTTTTATAATATTGGAAGGCAAACAAGCAGACGGATTTCCTGATGGTAAGAAATTCACGTCGCCTAGAGACACCAAAGGTGGTAATGGTACGTTGCCAACCTGACGCCGGGATGTAAGGCATCGAGCAAAAGTCAGTTTACCGGCTACCTTACCCTCCAACCGGAACACGTCAACAGCAGGCATTGACGCTATGGCGGCAGGAATAGGTAAGGCGGTGGTAACAATCCGGGCGAGTCGCTGCGAGACTCTACCACCTAGTAAGATGTCACGGTGTTAGTGACGGTGAGCCTATGCTCGCTTTTTACGAGGTACCTGGCAGGAAGGCAGATGGTCTATTCTACAAAGGAGCCCGGACCAACACGGGGGAAAAATTATACGCAGTAAAACTGAGAAAAACTGAACTGTTTCATTAGGTTAAGTCGCGGTTTGATCAATTTTTTTTTCAAAGGATAGTTCATGATTTTTTTATCACCAATGATGAGTCCCGAACATTAATGGTTTTGTTTTTGAAAAAGTATCACAAATATGTAGTTTCATCACTACATAATATAAAACAAAGTCGTGTTCTCTGTTCCTATGTCCCTTTGTATGCTTAAATTTTTCAAACTACGCAACGGATTTTGGTGCGTTTTGTGAAGTTATACTTCTTTTGGCGCGTTAGGAAAAAATGATGAGGGTAAATTTTTACGATGCGCGCGCACACCGTCACGAAAAACCGACATGATGAAGTTAGCTATAGATAACATTTTAGTTTTTCAAAAAAAAAGGTACCAACAAACTAAAAGTAATTTCTATGGTTAGTGTCATTCTTCTACAAATGTGAAATAAGGCAAAAGATAAAACTTTTAAAAAGATTTTTATCTGATTACGCCGAATAAGTATAAATTCTAACTCGTGTACACACAATTTTTTTTTTAATAAAGGGTTTAAAGAGGAAGGTTTGTATATTTTATACGCGAAGCCGGGTCGGGCCGCTAGTTATAGATAATCGATATTAGGTTTTGTTCTTTTTTAATTTGTTTGTTAATACAACGAGCGTTTGTGTAACCATTTATGAAGATTAGATATTCAAATACAGCAATGAATATAAAAGACCTTATCATGTTGTATTAGAATACAAATTTGCATGACAAATCATCCGAGGACGGTCAGCGGAGCGAAAAACGACTTGTTTGCTGTTCGATTATCTCATAATAAAAGGAAAATTGCGGGAAAGTTGGAGCGATTATGTCTCAAGATTAAATCCTGTTTTCACTTCAAGGCTGTCAGATCAGGCTTCGATGGAGTATCATACTTTGATATAAAGCCGTTACTTATTACATCCATACTTATCCATGCTTCCATACTATCCATACTTGCAAAATTCAAAGTTAGGCCATGGCTCATGGGGACCGGCGACGCGAAAGACCTATTGCACCTATTGCAGACCGTCGCGTTCGCCGCCGCGACCAGTAAAAAGTCCTATAGCGAAATGACTTTTTTTATGATATTGGAAGGCAAACAACCAGATGAATTTCCTGATGGTAAGAAATTTACACCATTTAGAAACACTAAAGATGGTAATGGTGCGTTGCCAGTTGCAACCCTTAGGTCTGAATGCTAAGCCTCGAGCAAAAGGAAATTTACCGGCTACCTTACCGAGCCTTATCCTCCGAACCGGAACGCGTCAATGACGTTATGGCGGCTGGAATAGGTAAGGCGGTACCGATCCGGGCGAGTCGCTGCGAGACTATCACCTAGTCTAGAGTCTAGACCCATACTTATCCATAATATCATTACTATGCAAACTTCCAAACGTATATGCGAAAGTCTGCCTTTTGTGACGCTTTCACGGCTAATCCTCTGGACTGATTGATGAAATTATATGCATATGGTTCAATCGAGTTCTTTCATAGGCTATTTTTTTTGACATGAACCCCTAAAGGACTAATAAGGGGTGCAAGTTTGTGTGAAAACCACGTTAACCAATGGTTTATCTAATCTGCAGCGTCGAAGTCACGGGCAAACTAGAGCGTGGTCTATGTCTTGGCCGGTATTTTAGGCTCGCGCAGGAGTCTATCGGCTACCTTCATCATCCTTCACCATGGAACTCAACAATGACAAGTTCTAACATTTTGCCTGTAAGGAATAGGTAAGACGGTTTTAACAATCCGAGCGAGATTCTACTGTAGCACCAGAGAACTGCAACACAGTTACCTAAATTACCACTAGCTGGCGATGGGGTCCTTGCGTCTCAATGTCTACAAATTAAATCTATACTAATATTATAAAGAGGAAAAGTTTGATTTCTTTTTTGTTTGCTTGAAATGAATAGGCTCCGAAACTACTGGTCCAATTTCAAAAATTCTTTCAGCTTTAGAATGCTACATTATTCCTAAGTGACATAGGCTTTGTTTCATCAAAATCGGTGAAGTAGATGCCAAGTTACGCAGGCGAAGCTGCGTGAAACTGCTAGTTATTAATAACTTCTTAAGTCTTAAAGTAACACATAGTACTTAGTAAACAATCTTAGTATATGGTATTAACCTCAAGGTTGATTACGTCATCCAAACTCATAGCAAACGTGAACTGAATTTAATTATTAATCTTTAAAAACAAGCTTTTATGACGTCATTTTACTGTGCGCGTAATTTCAACTGTGTGAATTTTTTACAAACTTTCATTCATTCTAATCTTTTTGGGGTACAATTTTCATAAATCCGTTATTATAATTATTATTGTTATTGCTTAAATTTATTCAGTGATTTCGGCTGTGCTGATTTGGGTGGGTTGGTTTCATTTTATTGATAAATCCGTCAGTCATATTTTTGGGTGGGTTGGTTTCATTTCATTGATAAATCCGTCAGTCATATTTTTGGGTGGGTTGGTTTCATTTCATTGATAAATCCGTCAATCATATTTTTGGGTGGGTTGGTTTCATTTCATTGATAAATCCGTCAGTCATATTTTTGGGTGGGTTGGTTTCATTCCATTGATAAATCCGTCAAACATCTTTTCCGATTACATTTTTATGGTACAAGACGGCGAACAAATACTCGGTTTTCCTTAAGATGGAGAAAACTGTGGCCTGCTCACTATAGATACTATAAATATAATAGGTGCGTCGCTGCCCTAAGGTCCTGCTCTATCCCCATATCGGCCCTAATGTGCGAGTCTTTCAGTGCCCAATCCTCTGATCTGGAACACGATAATGATGAAGACATTAGAGCAGGAATAGGTAAACCAGTTGATCCCGGCCTAGTTGCTGCACTATACTCTACATCCAATGACTTTGTTGGTAGTGATTAATTTAACCTATGTTCGCTTCTTACGAGCTGTCAGGTAAGCAGGCCGACGGTGCACAGCGGCCTGGAACAGTACAAGGAAAAAAGAACGAAACAAGGATCATAGGTCTAGATTATAACTTTTCCCGTCCTCGGGTAAATAACCTTGTGCATAACCAAGAAACGTGAATGACTGAAATTCCACCGCGTCTGAGCCGACACAAGCGACTCCGAATTCCATGATCTCGTTAAACCTATACAAGGTCGACGCCGAAGCCCTACGACACTGCTCTTACATTTAATATGCTGTGCTAATATTTATAACTAGCCATTGCATGCCGTTTGGTCAACGCGACGCTATAAATAAGTAAAATAAGTATCTTCACGCCCACATCCCCGAAGAGGTAGGCAGAGGCACAACCAGGGCACCCAAGACTAGCCGAAGACACTAAGTCCCAAAACGTGATAGGTGGCAAGCCTATCGCCACCCGGGCACATACCCAATCCCGAGCAACGTTTTTTTATTAAAAAAATTGGAAAAACCCAATTTTCTTTTTGTTGCCCGACCTGGGATTCGAACCCGGGACCTCATGCAGTCAACTCCAACAACTGAACCGCTAGACCACAGAGTCGACATTAAAATCTTATATTTAATGTGCAGGTATGTGATGACCTCACCGCCTTCTAGTTGAATGTATTAGAATAATACAAACTGCCACAATAACAAAAAGACAACTAGTGGTATAGTGCTGAGCAGCGACTTGCCCAGGTAGGGATCCACCGCAATATATTATTCTTGCTGCAAAGACTCCATCATGTAGGGTAGGTTATGGTGTATTTAGGCTCCGGTTGTCTCTTACCATCAGCAGAACCGAGTGCTTCTTCGTTGACCTATCACATAAAATAAACTGGCTTAATATTTTTGTTTTGTTATGCTATGGTTATTGTCAGAAAAAAGTACGGTAACTGCCATTGTTCTTCCGGTAGGACGAGAGTGTCAGCTGATTATACGAAATACATGTCGCTTATATACCTACACCAAAGATGGTAATGATGCGTTGGACCGGTAGCCATCACACCCCTATCCTACCAAGAATTACTACTACAGTATACTTTTGCCAGTTTATTAATTAGTGTACAGGGTACTTAGGGTAAAGTAAAAAAAAATGTAAAGGAGCTCGGACGACTTTGTATTACCGCCTTACCTGTACCTATCATCGTAACATCGGTGTGGCATAAAAAACAACAATAGCAGGTATTGTCGTGAGTTAAATGCTGACCAGGGCAACGCACCAATAACATCTATGATATTTGTAGGCAACGATTGTCGCTAACCACCAAGAGAACCACCTGCTTGTTAGTTACCTTAAACCTGTCTCATGTCTAGTCGGACGAATTTGTATTTCCGCCTTACCTGAAAAACAACAATAGCAGGTATTGTCGTGAGTTAAATCCCGGCCATAGCAACGCACCAGTAATGTCTATGATACCTTTAAGCGACGATTGTCTCTTACCGCCAAGAGAGCCACCTGCTTATTAGTTGCCTTAAACCTATCTCATGTCTAGTCGGACGAATTTGTATTTCCGCCTTAGCTGAAAAACAACAATAGCATGTATTGTCCTAAGTCCCGACCATGGCAATGCACCAGTAACATCTGATATGATATCTGAAAGAAAAGAAAAGAAAAGAAAGAAAATATATTTATTTGCGGAATATGTGTGTTAAGGTTGTTACAAAATTATTTAAGCTTTCCAACATATTCTACCACATTGTGGTGTGCAAATATTGAAATATTTTATAAGTATAATATAACTAATTATATACACAATGTTTTAATATTCATACGAACAAATAGTTTTATTCTTATTATAATTTGAGTTATAACTTACAAATAATTTTAAAATGATAATAAATTTAGCCCTGTCTACCGTAAACTACCACCTGTCTGTAGGCAACGATTGTCTCTTACCACCTAGAGTTACACTTGTTACCTTATAACGTTACATAAAAAATCAGACCTGTCTCCCTCAATACTAAAAATAAAGCCGAAATGGGCGCGAGCGAAGGAAACAGTTTTTCCACATCAAACGGCACGCGGCGTAAACAAAATAAACCATTTGACCGAGTGCAATAACAATTATATTGATGCAACCGGGTCGACGAACGACGGTTTATTCCTGGTCCGTCACAGAGTAGGCGGGAGCAGACGGGCGACTCCGGCGACTAATATATTATTTAAAAAATTTATAGAAGAAGTCGTTACTTTGTGGAAATCCACACTGAAATCCAAATAAAATTATTTAATTTGCAATTGTCCGCCAAATGTATTTTATGTATATACGTAAAAAATGTATATATGTAAGTCCATTTCATTCATAGCGCACCATTTTGCCTGTTTTATCACGCCTTAATAAGTATACATTTTTTTGACGGAAAATTGCAAATAAAATAGTTTTATTTGGATTTAATATGTTATTGTTTGCATTAAAAAACTTATACTTATGATTTAAAATCTGACCACTTGTCCCGTTTTAAAATTTGTTTTTTGACTTGCTATTAGTAAAGCGTTTATGAAAATAATTAATCTCGTTGGTCGAATGGCTTGTAACTACACTGACCTACCTCGAGGATCTGGTTCGAATCCCGACTTGGGCAGGCATTTAGATGTATGCAGATGTTTATAAAATTTACTCTGGTATCTGTATTTCTATGTATAGACACAACACACACACACACACACACACACACACACACACACAAAAGCACATAATTTGTTTACTTTAGGATTAGATTTAATTTGTGTAACTTATCCAGTAATAGTTATTTATTATGCAAAATAGCAAAGGTGAATCATGTGTATTAGCAAGTTTATTAGATATCCATCTAGGCGAAATATGACAATGGCGAGTTCTAACTATGAGGTGGCCAGAAATAATTATTTTTTAAAAGAATAAGGTCGTGGTAAAAGATTGGATTTGTTGCAGGTCTCTACCAAGTAGAGTTTTTTCGCTTTTGAGAGGCACTTGAGCGAACGAAATTCGTTCTAATTTAACCACCACTGGTTTTTGCGGTTTAACTTACATAATGATTTCTACATTTACAATACGGGTATTGGATATAGGTAGGTGAGGAATTGTTTTTTTATGATATTGGAAGGCATACAAGTAGACGGATTTCCTGATGGTAAGAAATTTACGCCGCCTAGAGACACCAAAGGTGGTAATGGTGCGTTGCCAACCTGAGACCGGGATGCTAGGCCTCGAGCAAAAGTAAGTTTACCGGCTACCTTACCCTCCGAACCGGAACACGTCATGACGTTATGGCAGCAGGAATAGGTAAGGCGATATTACCAATCCGGGTGAGTTGCTGCGAGACTCTACCACCTAGTCAGATGTCACGGTGTAACTGACGGTAAGCCTATGCTCGCCTTTTACGAGCTGTCTGGCAGAAAGACAGGTGGTATATTCTGCAAAGAAGCCCGGACCAACACGAGGTATATGGGTATAATGGTTTGAGCTTGGCTAATCTTTGGAATTGCATACTAGTCAAATACTTGACCTTTAAATTATTGATCAGACTAAAATTAGTTCAAAGTAGAAAAATATTCAAAAGCGCTAAATAAAAGCCTATTTCATTTTTTTTGTGACTATTAAATGTGGAATATTCTGCTTAGACTAAATATTCTTTGATATTTAACTGTGTGAGGAACGAATGATAGTTGGAATGTTTGTTTTACTCGTGTTTTAGTTCAACGGCTAATTCTGTGTTAGCGCCCTGCTGAATGATTCATTTATATTGTAGGGAACGAACGTGCTATAGTTTCGTTTGTTTATGTTTTTGTACAGTCTGCAGAAATTAATAATCTTTGGCATTAGACAATATAGCGAACAGATTATAATATAACTAGGTTTTTCATACTAGTAAAACTAGAATAGTTTTGAACTTTAGTACTATTATATATTGTGGTTTTGATAAACATACGCCCACAGTAAACACTAAAGTTGGTTAAGGTGCCTTCGAATTTTAGGCTGAGACGTTAAAGCCTCTCATGCCCTCCCAAGTCGCAAAATTATATACTAACGATAAGACGTTCGCTCTAGGAAAAGCGGTGATATTAATTTTAGGTTTAAATTTATACCACTTTGCCAAGGAGTTTATTACTGGTTCTAGTTAAGAGTATAATGACAGTCATATGAAAATAGAAGTTCTGCGGTTAAATTGAAAGGTTAATGACGTCATTATCTTTTATTGTCATAATGGCGAGTACCTATTGTGGCTGTTATAGTGCCATATGCTCACGCCTGCCTCTTGTTTGTAAATTAAGCAATTCTCAAAGTAACATGCAAAAAACAACGCCTTCTTACTGCGGGGAGCATTATCATCCTTTTATACAAACCTTCACGCCAAGTCCCTTACGGGGTAGGCGGAGAGTATCGAGTGCCAAACCTCACTGTCCTGGGAAACCTGCCGTGCTTCCTCCACGTTCATTGTGCTTTTCATACAAACACGAATATTGAAATAATTATTGAGTGTGTGGCACTATCGTGTTCCTCGAGTTAGGGTATGTGATAGACTTGCATATTCGGCCTACACTCTGGCCATAGGGCAGCGTCACACAAATAGGTGTCTAAAGACCATGTTTGCTTCTTACCATCAGGACGGCCGCGTATGCATG
>NJDD01002432.1:69749-82430 GCA_002245505.1 Calephelis nemesis
AAATATCAAGTTTTTTAAGCAAGAAACAGATTTATAGGGACTCTAGACGCCTGTTAACATTGGTTTGCATCCGTCTCAAAGGTTGATTTAATACAACTTAACAATATTCGGTAGATGGAAACAATGTTTCCTCCAAGGTTACCTTTCTTTGGAGGCGTGATTACAGTCGTCTAGAACGTTTTTTAAAATTGCGTGAAAATAGTATTGTAGTAAATTATTTACCAAAAAGTAGTGATTTTTATGTACACGGGTGGATACATGGTCAGGATGATGGTAAGACAACCGTGCCCTTTAGACACCATAGATGTAATAGGTGCATTGCTATTTGCTGTCCAGTGGTCGGAATGTTAGACCTATTGGGCAACTATACCGGTTACTCTCTACAATACCCATGGGAGCATGACGCTGTCATGATAGCGGCATAAAACTGTATTTTTATTAAAAAAAAAACAAAGATGACATTTCAAAATCAAATCGCTTGAATTTTCGGATATTATGCGAGGGTGGTGTCAAGAGTCTCCGAAACAGGCATGTTTATATGAAAAAGGTATGAATGTGGGGAAGCCAGGCAGGTCTGCCAGGATCATAAGATTCTGCTTATAAGCATTTTTGGGGACAATTTTATATGAATGTCTAAAAAATTAAATATTACAATTTCGCAATAAAATTTTAAATGCATTACCATTTGAGCTGTTACCCCTTAATTTAAAATTTGGCCGGTCCATTCAAAGTCACTCTGTTATATACATGGGTGGCTGGCTCGTTTTGTTGGAAGGCGTGTTTACAATCGTCTAGAATGTCTTTTAGCTTACACAATAATAAAGTTGGCCTCACACTTCGCTCTAAAGAATGCAACACATCTAGAAACATTAGTGGTTTCTATAAGCCACGGTTATCTCTTACCACAAGTAGAGCCATGTACTTGACATCGTAAAATCGTAGTAGATAAATGTTTTTTTTTATAATATTGGAAGGCAAACAACAGACGGATTTCCTGATGGTAAGTAAGGTAAAAATGCTCATAAGTTTTGTTAGTAATGACTCCCTTAACATATACTATAGGCAATGAGGCCCCCTTTACATAAGGGACCCGGACCAGTATGGGGACCTTATGTACTTATATACATTTGGTATCTCAATACCATCTTGGTAACCTCCCATGGTTACACAGTATGCAAAATAAGTCGGTTATTTCTGGTTATCTAATCACAATAACCTTGACTGACTTCCGTTCGTCATTCGAGGCGATTCCGTATCTTGCATGTGTAAGAGTAAGGTTGATTTTGTCTTGAAGACCAAGCAAATGTGTGAGCAAATGCAATATTAGCTGTTTGAATTGAAAATAGTTGGGGAAGAACTTTACTAGCATAACTAGTTTGTGCTTCTTGGAACTTTTCTTAGTTGGTAAGCAAATTGTAATAATTCATGGTATCAGATTTTTAATTTTCATCGTCGGCGAAGGGTGATGTTTTATTAAATCACTTTAACATGATAGGCAGGCCCGTCATTATTTATTTATTTATTTTAAGTAGCAATTGAAATTATTTTAAGTATTATTATAAGTAGCAATTTCTTACCTCGCACAACATCTTTGTGGAATCAGTTACCGAGGGCGGTATTCCCAAACAATTATGACTTGGGGATCTTCAAGAAAAGAGCGTACTCATTCCTTAAAGGTCGACAACGCATTTGTGATACTCCTAGTGTTGCGGATGCCCGTCGGCAGCGGTGATCACTTTCCATCAGGTGACCCACTTGCTCGTTTGCCTCCTCTTATATAAAAAAAATAATTGAAACATTAGATAGATTTATGTACTTTACTAAACTAACTGAATATCTTCATGCCCGTATCCCCGATTAGGTAGGCACAACAAACCCGCGATTAGCCGAAGGTACAATTTAGTCCCACAATCTTATGAATGGTAAACCCATCGCCAACCGGGTATTCATTCCATCCTTAGCAGCGTTGATTTACATGAGATTTTGAGTTGCCTGAGAACCGAACCTCAGACCACACGTAGTCAACGCCGACACCTGACTACTAGACCACTGAGGCGATCTATACTTTACTATACTATTAGTTTATTGTACCTACTATATAAAATAATTAAGAGAAGTAAATCTCCAACAACCGACTCCAATCTTTTTATTGGGTACCATTTCGCGTTTTGATAATTCTTTTTTCGAAAGACAGCTTATGGTTCCGAAATGGTCCATTGGTCCAAATGGTAAATAATGATCCCACACAAATTTCATCAATATCTTACTAGTAGTTTTTGAGTTACACTTAATAATGAATAAATATTGTACTTATCTTGACGACCTCTTTTTTCGCTTATCTTGACGTCATCTTTGATGAGGTCGATATGTAAAAAAATTAAAAATTATTAAGTATAACTCAGAAGCCACTAATCGGATCATGACAAAATTTATATGGGACCACTTCGGAATCATGAAAATAAAAACATCCAAATCGGTTGGCTATTGACGTGGTAATCGCGTAACAAACATACAAAAAAAACACAGTCGAATTGAGAACCTTGTTTTAGAAGCGGTTAATGTAATTATCAATAGTTTAAATTTATTAAATATATAAGGTATAAGGTAATAAGGATAAGGTAGCCTGTAAACTTACTATTGTTTGAGGCCTATTATCCCGGCCTCAGGTTGGCAACGCACCATGTCCACCTTTCGTGTCTCTAAGCAGCGTCAATTTTTTACCATCAGGAAATCCTTCTGCTCGTTTGCCTTCCAATTTCATTAAGAAAAAATTACATTGCATCGCCTTCTCTATTAGTCCATCTCTTGTTCTGTGACATATACCTATAGCTAGCGATTATTCACATTCGTTTACCGGCGCCTCAGTCTAACTGGTACTCTGTGTATATCCTATTAATATTATAAATGCGAAAGTTTGTATGTATGGATGTATGGATGTATAGATGTTTGTTACTCTTTCACGCAAAAACTACAAAGCTGATTACGATGAAATTTGGTATGTAGGTAGCTGAAGACCCAGAATAACATATAGGCTACTTTTTATCCCGGAGTTCCCGCGGGATTGGGACTTACGCGGGTGAAACCGCGGGGCGCAGCTAGTATTAATTTAAATCATTTCGAAAAATACTGAATAATTAAGATCGAACTTCAGAAGGTAAGTTCGTTTTATGATACAATTATATTTACAACTTCTTTTGATTTAAACTTTGGCTTTCTGGGTGGATATAAAAGTATGGTACGGTGTATATGGTATGTATAAAATGAAACATTTTCATATCTGATTGTTTTAACCGATCTCTAAAACAGTTCAACCCATTTTTTGGAACCAACAGCTCAACAGTGGAACTTTAGGAATCGCTGATGTTTGAAGGGATTACTAGATTTGTTTTCTCCCCCGTGTTGGTCCGGGCTCCTGTGCAGAATAGACCATCTGCCTTTCTTGCCAGGCAGCTCGTAAAAGGCGAGCATAGGCTTATCGTCGCTAACACCGTGACATCTGACTAGGTGGTAGAGTTTCGCAGCGACTCGCCCGGATTGGTACCACCGCGTTACCTATTCCTGCCGCCATAACGTCATGACGTGTTCCGGTCCGGAGGGTAAGGTAGCCGGTTAACTTACTCTTGCTCGAGGCCTAACATCCTGACCTCAGGTTGACAACGCATCATTTACATCTTTGGTGTCTCTAGGTGGCGTGAATTTCTTACCATCAGGAAATCCGCCGGCTTGTTTGCCTTCCTATAACATAAAAAAAAAACTGATCTCTATTCAAATTATTTCTTGGCAAAGTTATATCACTAGAACACGAGAGGCGCCGTGGTTAATCGTTAGTCGTTAAATGTAAATATTCAGACATATCGGTTGCACAAATATTGGCCCGATGACTTCACTCTGGTCTCTGACGTAACTATTCGTTTCGGTGCTCGATCGATACGTTAAAATATTAGATACAGATATCATTGGAATTTATATTTTCGTCCGCGGCACTTGGTGGAACTCTATTGAATGCACACCTTTTTAAATATTACTAAACTTAAGACGTTTTTATGTTAACTTACAAACTCGACGTTAAACTTTATAACTCAACTTTAGTCGTCTGCGTCCGCAAAATTTTTGTAGAAAGGGGTCCAAAGTTTTGGCATCATGTATTAATATAAAGATTGTTATTGAAATACATACTGTGTGGCAACAAGTGGGCGATTGTTATTCTCTCGTTTGCAATTACTAGTGCGTCTTTTTTTGATTCCCAAACTTTTTCTATTTGTTTAAAACCGCACGTTCTTGGTAAGCTTTGTTAAAAGCAGTTTAGCAGTAATTTTGAATCACGAGCGGAACTAATGGCGCTGCGACAGTTTTAATAGATTTACGATATTATGGTGATCTTCCCACGGTTCAGTAAACCAGTACACGAATGGAAAGACCGTGTAGACTGCATTAGATATAGTATATTTTTAGGAAAAATGTCAGCCATTTTAAATAGTTTAAACTTTAAGGGCCACTTGCGCATTCCCGGGTTACATTTAAAACTGAGTTAAACTGTTAAATATAAGGTGATTTAACCCTAGTTAGACGCTGACTCAGTGTTAAATACTTAACCCTAAAGCGTGCAAGTGGCCTTTAGTGGTTTAAAGCTTTTTAACTTTGCATGCGTTCGGTCATGTGGAAAGAATAACAGATGAAAGATTGACAAAGCAGATATACAATGCGAACGTGGATGGATGTAGGTACCCGGGGAGACTAAGGTTGACATTCCACGATCATATCACTCGGATATTTTCCGGGGGTGGTGTCAGAGTCTCTGAAACCGGCGTGTTTGTATGAAAAGGGTAATTAATGTAAAGGAACATAAGATTTTAAACTTAAATCGTCGCGTATTATTAACATTTTTAACTAGGCCGAAATATCGACAAATAAAATAAAAAAAGATCGTGAGTATCCCGTATAAATAATTAAAAATGTTAATAATGTAAAGGAAGCCAGACAGGTTTGTCAGAATCGTGAGGTCTGGCATTCCATACTGTCTGCCTACCCGTAAGGGACTTAGCAGGAAGATATGTGTTTATGTATGTGTAAAACTTTTCATCCTAAGCTGTGGAAAAGTGTTAAAATTAAAATATTATCTTAAAAGAATTTAAATGTAAGGGTTCTTTATGTGATTAGCATACGGCTCTGCTAAAATACACAAGCGTACTTTATAGATACTAGATATACATAACTGGTGCATCGCCGGCCTCAGGTCGGGATGTTAGGAGCTTTGTACAAGTCTAAAGACTATTCTACCATCCGTACCGGCACATGATAAAGTGGTTATAGGACAGGAAAAGGTAAAGTGGTGGATCTCTACCCGGGCAAGTTGCTGATGCTGCACGGCAGTCTATCACCAGTGACAAAAGTAGTTTAGATAATTTTACACAAAATTACAGACACAATGCTAAAACTAAAATATATTTAAAAAGTTGGAAGTTATCACATGACACAATATGCTAAGAAGGATATATTATTAGCTGAGATGAAGTATTATTAGGTTAAAACGCGCCTGCCAAACTTAGGAGACCCCGTCACGTGTTATCGGATCCACCGGATCCAATAACCGCGGCAAACGCGAACCTTCCTCCCAATCCCAACCGGAACACAAATTCGCAAGACACAACACTACACCGTCGCCGCCGGTCTAGGCGACGAAGACCTCTCTTGCGCCCGGCGCCTAACGCCGAGCGACGAGCCGCCACTATTCCTCCACCTAGTCCACCCAGTAACCAGAACGCAGCACCAAGTCGAGGTACGGTCTCCCGGGAGACAGCCCTTGTTGCTGGCGTTGTAGGGAACAGTCCAATCCATCTAAATAATGATGTCTCGGGCTGAGCACTCTGCTCGGCCCACAAAGCCCGGTGAAGTTGTAAAAACCGCGAGGTTGACAACATATTAGTCATTCAAAAAAAAAGGACATAACATAAAAGGACATAAAAAGAAAGGAATAAAAATTTCATCTTAAAATTTTAAATCTCAGTAGCTCAAATATTGAGCGTCGTAAACGGGATATGAAAGGTACGAGGTAAAAATATAAAGACCGAGGTATTTTTTTTCTGTTTCTTTTTATTAAAAGTAGTTTAAGAAAACCAACAAGCAGAGGGACATCTTGATGAAGGAACGGTTAAAAAAATGACAACAGTTTGTCAAAAATTCTAAAAGTGCTACCTCCTGATATTCGATGAGACATCAGGATGAATTTGTAGCCTTCGCCAAGGAGTATAAAAAGTTTTGGCGCCATCGAGAAAAAAGATGGTCGAAGTTTTTTCATAATTATTAATTTCGTGTTGATATTGAGTGAAATTAGTCAATTTTGGTGGCATTTTGTACAATTTTGTTCAGTGAAAGTGCAGAAACAAAATAATCATGAAGAAATTAGCGTATCTTGTGTTTCCTCGTTGCCACCAAATCTCATTATATGAGCTTGTGTAATGAGGCCACCGCTTCACCCAAGAGCCTGACATGACTTACTGACGACTTATGACTAATGAGTAATTATTGTAATTGATTAAAATTGACATAAAATTTGATCGAAATTTCTACTTGACTACGAGCAAAATACTAACGTATAGGCCAAAACCTAAGGAAAGAAAGAAAGAAAAGAAAGGAGGAGTATAAAAAATCAGTTCAGTGATTTTGATATGAATATAGAACATACTAACACACTTTCGCAAAAACAGTATTAGTAGGAATGATCTATTCACTACTTGTAACATAAATTGTTTACTTCTTACGATCGTACGCACGAGACCTAATTCTAAGCTCAATCAGCCAATCAGAATTAATGAGCGTGGGTAAAATTGATTGCCTCCTAGCTGACCTCTGACCGGAATGTCTATGGGCAGGAGACATTAGCCTCTTGAGGGAGCAATGTTTTATCAGCCGGTAAATGTTTAACATTCCAACATTAAGATTCATAAAAAAAACTGCAATAGAATTGAACACACATAACTTCACGCCAAGTCCCATGCAAGTTAGCTAGAGACCGTGAAGTGCCAAGTTCCACGATCATTGTGGACTTACTTTCTCGTCACCAGAGACAATGCTTTTTTTAAATGTTGGTCGAAATTGACTGTAGCATGTCCTCAGCTACTCTCATAAAATTGAGATTTTGGGGAAAATTCAGGTCATTTGGGACTAGCCGAGCGGCAACGTGTTTCCAAATAATAAGGATCTTCTCGTTCGATACAGAAAATTTGGCGTCTGTCTCTCTCAAAGTTGACCGAGGATTTTCTGTCACTGTTTCCTTCACTTTTGGGATTTTTACTGCAGTTGCAAATGTTGATGGCCTACCAGAGCTAGGCGTATCTTCCATCTCGGCCGCTTTTAAACGACTTGTAATATTCATAAGCACGAGTTTTTGATAAAGTTGATTCATCGTAAGCCTTCTGTAACTCTTTCATTGACTCCAAACACGAAATTGCATTGGTAATGCAAAACTTAAGACAAAATCTTCGATGTTTTTGTTCATTCTGAAATTTCCAATCATCATCATCAGTCGGAAGACGTCCACTGCTGGACATAAGCCTCCCCCAAAGAGCGCCACAAGTCACGATCACCAGCCGCTTGTATCCAGCGACTCCCCGCGACTGTGACCAGATCATCAGTTCACCGGGTGGGTCGTCCAACAGCACGTCCTCCGGTGCGGGGCCTATTTTCCAATACAAGCTAAATATAATGTATCAGAATATAAATAAGAACTGCATAGTTATGGCATAATTATAAATAACAGACGCAACTCAAACTCCGCGCCAAAATGGAAAAAAGTTTTGCCAATTTAACAACAACAAAGAAACAAAAATTTGAATTTGGAACCATAAACAAATAATCTCTTCCCCATACTTTTTTAAGAGAATTATTACTAGCTGTTGTCCGCGGCGTTGCCCGCGTGGTTTACGGTCCCACAGGAACATTTATCGTGATAAAAACTATTCTGTGTTAATTCATGAAAATCGGTTCAGTAGTTTTTGAGTGAAGGAGTAACAAACAAACAAGCAAACAGACAAACTTTCGCATTTATGATATTAATAGGATAATATGATTTGTACATTTATAACGCGTTTACTCGGCTTGTAGCTAACATATTTTGGTGGTTCTTTTTTGGGAGCGTTGGCCAAGAATAGTTCACAATCCACGTATTGATTTTTGAGTTATACTTAATAAAGCGGACATTTTCATATAACCTAACGACATCCGGACTTGATTGGAGCTTTGACTATATCGGAATCATGATTTAAATAAATCCTCCCAGTGTTGGTCCAGGCTCCTTTGCATAATAGACCATCTGCCTTGCTGCCAGGCAGCTCGTAAAAGGCGAGCAAAAGCTTACCGTCACTAACACCGTGACATCTGAATAGGTAGCAGGGTTTCGCAGCGACTCGCCCGGATTGGTACCACCGCCTTACCTATTCCTGCCGCCATAACGTCATGACGTGTTCCGGTTCGGAGGGTAAGGTAGCCGGTAAACTTACTTTTGCTCTATGGCTAAGATTCCGGCCTCAGGTTTGTAACGCACCATTACCACTTTTGATATCTCTAGGCGACGTGAATTTCTTACCACCAGGAAAACCGTCTACTTGTTTGCCTTCCTATATCATAAAAAATCGAAAAAAGTGTGATCAAATTGCGACGTGTTAATGTAATTGGTGTTTGCTTTTGCTGTAATTATTATTAAACAGAAAACAATTTCAAACCGCATGTTGCATATTCAAAACGTTTAAAAGTGATTAGAATTAAAATAATTTTAGATAAGCAACCGGCTTTCGAAACGTGAGTCAATTTTTAATTTACGATTTATCTCCTATGCAACTTAAACAGCTGTTATAAAGAGATACATTAATTAAAAGTTAATTGAAGTTTAGAAAACAGTCGGTAAGCGACACTAGTTTTGGGTAACAGAATAACCAACGTCACAGCTGCAATTATTTAGATTCTATTGCTGTTTTATCGCCTCTGTGGTCTAGCGGTCCGGGTGTTGGGCTAGACTGCATAAGGTCCCGGGTTCGAATCCCGGGTCGGCCAACAAAAAGAAAATTGGATTTTTCTAATTTTCTAATTACAAAATGTTGGTCGGGATTGGAAATGTGCCCGGTTGGCGATTGTGGGACTTAGTGTCTTCGGCTAGTCGTGGGTGCCTTGGTTGTGCCTCTGCCTACCTCTTCGGGGATATGGGCGTGAAGATACTTTTTTTTTCTATTGCTGTTTTATATAGAACTAGTGGTCGCCCATTGGTCGAAATTCGACCATAATACATTTATAATATCTCGTTGATAAAAACGCCATCTTCATTTCTCAAGACCAACTACTTTGTTTCCTGAATAGCTAGTGAGCCATCTGTGATCTTTGATCGTTATCATCAATATATTTGTTTGTGTGTGTCAAATGCATGGTAGTGTGGGTAATGTTATATTTATTGATTTAATGTACTTTATAAGCATTATTATTGAAAAATATTAGCGTTCTGCACTTCTCCTACACATAAACTACAAGTGTGCCAAATTTTATGATCCTGCGTCCGTGCAATTTTTTTTTTTTTTATGTTATAGGAAGGCAAACAAGCAGACGGATTTCCTGATGGTAAGAAATTCACGCCGCCTAGAGACACCAAAGCTGGTAATGGTGCGTTGCCAACCTGAGGTCAGGATGTTAGGCCTCGAGCAAAAGTAAGTTTACCGGCTACCTTACCCTCCGAACCGGAACACGTCATGACGTTATGGCGGCAGGAATAGGTAAGGCGGTGGTACCAATCCGGGCGAGTCGCTGCGAAACTCTACCACCTAGTAATTAATTTTAACTAATTTTTATTTATATAATAATTATTTTTTATTAATTTTCGTAAAAAGGGGTCCAAAGTTTTGGCATCACGTATTAATATATAGATTAGACCCCGGTACGGTCGGTCGCCACTCGACGAGGCGTTAACCTTTCAAGTGCCAATATTATCAGGTTCGGTTACGTTATACGATTATTGACCCTGAAAAGTCAACATAAATAAATAGGTTGCTTAGCAACTATCACATGCATTAGAGATAGTAGCTTAATAACATAAGAGCCTCTACCATGAGTTTGTATAGATTACGTACGGTAAGTTACGTGTCGAAATCTATGACAATTTTGGTCTAAAAATGTGTTTCTCTTAGTTACCACTAGAGGCGCTGTTTAAAGTTTTCATACATATAATTGACAGCGACGGTAGCGAGTGTAGTAAACTTAACAAGCCGTAAACTCATGGTAAGGGCCCAGAACACTTTATGACCGCCTCGTTGGTCGAGTAGCTAGCGTACACGCCTAGCTACATCGACCGACTGCGAGGCTCGGGTTCGATTCCCGACGGGGCAGGCATTTCTGTGATGAACATTTAGGTGTTTGCGTTTCCGGGTCTGGGTGTTTATTAAATATATTCTGGTATCTATTTAAGTATTTCCATGTATTAGTATCGTTGACTAACACCCATAACACAAGCATATAATTTGCTTACTTTGGAGTCCAACAAATTAACCGCTAGACCACAGAGGCGATAAAATATCCCTATCCCTGGTCATATCACACAAATTGAATCTAACTCCATATGACCAGGGATAGGGATATTTTATCGCCTCTGTGGTCTAGCGGTTAACTTGTTGGAATTGACTGCATGAAGTCCCGGGTTCGATTCCTGGGCCAGGCAACAAAATAAAAATTTGGTTTTTCAAATTTTCTAATAAAAAAAGTATTGCTCGGGTTTGGGTATGTGCCCGGTTGGCGATTGGCTTGCCACCTATCACATTGCAGGACTTAACGTCTTTGGCTAGTCGTGTGTGCCCTGATTGGGCCACTGCCTCCCTCTTCGCGATATGGGCGTGAAGATGCTTAAGAGCAAACAAGGACCACAAGAACCGTTGCCTGTAGACACCGCAGATGCTAATGGTGCTTTGCTTTGCTATTTTATGGTCGAGATTTTAGACAAAGTATGTATATCTACAGGCTACTTTACCCTCTAGCACGGAATACGACGATGACAACCACTGACGCTGTCGACAGAAATAGGTAAGGCGGTGGTAAAAATGATGATGATGCTGTAAAAAGCGAAACCGGTAGGCTATTTATAAAATAATAAAATATAAGTGATACGTAAAACAGTACAAGTGTTTCTTCATTTAAAAATATGAATATTTGGAACTTTTACCAAGCGCCGACGATGGAAAATATCAAATATAAGGCGGTGGTACCATTCCGGGCAGCTGTGTCTACAGTAGACCACATATCGCTTGTCTTATATCTGGCCAGAGTAATTCAATGCCGTAACAGCGGATAGTACAGGCTCCGAACGTAATTGTTTCGAATACGATTGATAAGTGTGGCTTGTGTCACTAACACCGTGACTGTACTAGGTCATCAATTTTTGTGTACCTACACGTTATTTTGAACCAATCAAGGAACCTGTGTTATAAGTTTTACGTATTTGAGGGTAGGTGTTTGTCTGAGGCATTGAACTGATTCTAAGGCGCATATACGGATTTCAATCCGGGTTTTGAATCCGAATTTGGAATCGTAATTAATTTTTTGTTTGAAAGGTGACGTGATGGTATGGAGGGTTTATTGCATGCCAATAAGTGCTATTTGTTTTGTAGTCTATTGGTCCGATGTTGGGATTGATTACATGACTGCTCGGGTTCGATTCCCGGATAAAAGATACTGAATCATTTTTCAGTATTAGTTATTTTGTTCAATTTTCTGATTAAAAGAACTTTGCCCGGGACCAAATAGGTCCTATAGGTCTAGGCTTGGCTGGCGTTATGCTTCCCATCTATTACATTGTGGAACTTAGTATCCTTTGCTAGCTGTGGGTGCCCTGGATCTAACTCTATCTATCTCTCCGAAGATAGGGCGTCAACGTACTGTTAAGTGAGAGTTTATTTGTTGCTAACGGGCTACATGTTTTAATACAACTTGAGGTGTTATCTTATCATTTTCCAATGAAAATAGTAGTTATTTTTTTTTCGAAACAATGTAAAAGTAATAATTTGCAATATTTATAAAACTTGAAATACCTCACGTACATACGAAGAAATTTTACCGAGTGCGCGTTTTACCTTGAATATCACATCCATATAAATAAACATGTGTGTGTATTTTGTACTTATACAAGAAATAATCATAGCTGCTTTTCACATTTTTAACTAGAAAAGATCAGAAATAGATACAAGCATCAATTATTGGTATGAATTAAAAAAATGGTTTCCTATAAAAACAAGAAGCCGTTTTAAATTAGGCCACATGTGTGACTATACCGTATTACTTTTCCTCAAGTACGGAGCACGATGACGAACAGACGGACGGCCGCAACGACAAGAGAGACACGTCCAACTTCTAACAACCTTCTTTTTCCGTCGGCGCCCAAAAAGGGCGTGTTTCTAAAACATATCAACATAGAAACCATCGAGTGGGGTCTTGGACTATCTCATTGGTAATTTAAGGCGGGTCTAGATTGAAATGCAAGAGGTTTAACCGTTTAGCTTCAGTGGTTTTGTGGATAATGAGGTAATGTTGTGTAATCATTGTCTGTAACCTGTCCTGTCTGGGTCTCTATAGGTTTCAATTTGCCCAAACATGAAGAAATATATTTTCAATTACATAAAAAAATATGGCTAAGTGCGAATCGGGCTCGCGCACTGCGGG
>NJDD01002432.1:101424-123726 GCA_002245505.1 Calephelis nemesis
CTGGAATTGAGTTCAGTTCTCGCCGCGAACTCTCTTTTAGAAGAAAGAAGTGAGCTGGAGCCTTATCTGGTGTTCCCGGTTGATCGATGGTATTTGTTAAGTCAAAAATTAGTTAACGATGATGGCCATGGACGAAGGCGCATTGTCATGGTGCAAAATCCAAGAATTTTCTTTTTTACGAAACTGGTGGTCAAATCTTTTTTATCGAATTTGCTTTCTTAAACGCATAATAACCCTCAAATAATTCCGAGTGCACAATAGCGAAAAAAACACTCAACGTTTTGGACCGAGTTTGGCGTGTTTTTTTCGGTTTCGGTTCAGTTGGAATGCGCCACTCTGAAGCTTGCTGACTAGTTTGCATGTCGAACTCGTAAACCCAACGTCTCGTCACAAGTGACAATACGTGTCATGAAGGTTGGGTCGGATTTGACTCGTTTTAGCATGTCCTCAAAGACTCTCATGAGATCATGCTTTTGTAGAAATTTCAGGTCTATTGACTAGCCGAACTGCAACATGTTTCATACCCAAATAATTAATTTAAATTTAATTCATTTGGTGGGTACTCAGAATTGTGTATCTGTAGGACATAACTACCCGCGTTAACGGGTTAGAAAGGAATTAAAAATTTCGCCACGGGACTTGAATCCTCAGTAGCTCAATTGGTTAGAGCATTCGTCGGCTTGAGACGAAAGGTTACAGGTTCAAATCCTGTCTGGGGCGAAAATTTTTTCTTCCTTTAAAATTTATATAAACCCAAATAATTAGTTAAAATGATGCGGATCGACTCGTCAGATACAGAAAGTTTGGCAGCTGTTTCTTACAAAGTTGAATGAGGATTTTCAGTCACTGTTCCCTTCTTTTTTTGCGATGTTTTCAGTTGCAGATGTTGATGGCCTACCAGAGCGAGATAAATATACCATTACATCTTGACCGCTTATGAACACTTTGTACCAACCATAAGCATGAGATTTTAATAAAGTTGATTCATCTTAAACCTTGTAACTCTGTCATAGATTCCGAAATACGGAATTTAATTTGCAATGCAAAATTGCTTATATCAACAAACATACTTTAAAATAATTTTATATCGTTCCTGTTATTATAGATGTATGTAATATGTATAATAACTACTGGAATAATATAAAATTATTTTTATCTTTCTTAGATAAATATGCAAATCATGGTCAAAATATTTATTTTGTCGCAATCGCTATTTGCTTTTAGACGATAAATTGTTTATAAGTACGACTATTTTAATACCATTTCAAAAACTCCTGTGTGATACTAGCCTTAACAAAGGCTTTTATCAACAATAAACAACTACTAGTATACTATACATGTCATTACTTGGATTGAACATGTTTATTATTATTATTATTATTATTATTATTATTAACTCTTTATTGTACACAAAAAAAAATACAGAAAAACTTAAGACTAAAATAAACATAAGTACAAAGGGCGAGCTTATCTCAAATGAATGAAATTCTTTTCGTACTTCTCTTTCCCCCACATCTGGACAAATAGTAGAAACTACACTTCGTTGTTATACTGCGTTCTAGGCTCACTTATCTTCGTTCCAATTTGTCCAATGTTTTTTGTTTCAATTATTTTTGATCATCGTCATATGTTTCGGCCAGATTTGCGCTCGTTTTTACTAAGTTATCTTCTCCTTATTCTTCAAATCAGAACACAACACTAGCTTAAATGGGAATTTTCGCAACGATTTACTACATTATTATAATATTGGTCAAGATATCAAAATGGGGAAGGAGAACCAGGGTACAGAAAAATGGAAAAAAATGGACTTTGCTTTCAAAATGAACCTTACCATCGAGCAAAAAGCACGAATATTCAACCAGTGCATCCTACCAGTTCTTACATACGGAGCAGAAACTTGGGTGACCACCAAGGACATCCTTCAAAAATTAATAGTTACCCAAAGGGCGATGGAACTTAAGCTGGTAGGAATAACTCTTAACGACAGAAAGACAAATAAATGGCTAAGGAAGCAAAGCAAAGTCGCCGACATAATAAAAAGAGTGGCCAAGCTGAAGTGGCAATGGGCAGGCCATATATCCCGGAAGCCAGACTCGTGGTGCAGAACCCTATTGGAGTGGAGTTCGTGGGGATACAAAAGACCTGTAGGAAGGCCCCAGATGCGATGGACAGACGACATCAAAAGAAAAGTTGGCAAAAATTGGCTTCAGACAGCCCAAGACAGGAAGAAATGGAGAAAGTTGAAGGAGGCCTACACGAAGGCGGTTGAAGAAGGCTTGAGATGATGATGATGATGATGATGATGATGTCTATAATCTTCAAAGAATCCCCAAACGCGTGATTTTTTTTATCACAATGCGACAATTAAGCGCGTTATGTCTATCATAACATCTGATAAAACAATATAAATTAAAGTCTAAGGAAACAATTATTATCTAAAGATAACGTTTTACGTAAATGATTATTCAAACCAGTACAGTACATAGCTACTCTATTTACGCGCGTTTCAAACTAAATTGTACCTGAATTTAAATAAAATAAAAATGACAGTTAAAGTTATTAAGATACCTATGCTAATGAGTTAAAAAAATTGGTTTATAAAATTATATTTTAGCAAGTTGTGTGTAATGTGTGGTATGTGCACGGGAAGTTTAAAAATACGAGTATAATATTATGAATGTGGCAAAAATATGTAAAATTTAGTTTGGTTGTAATTGTGCGCCATGCCTTATTCAGTAATTTACAATTAAAATTTAATTTCAATGACGCTGTTTAAAAAATGACATTGCGAATTCAACTAAAGTCGAAATATGAATAATAAATGCCAAAAAAACGTAGTATTTATACAGTAATACCGTAAATAAAAACTTAAATTGTTATATGTAAAGTGGAATTTGTTTATATCAATACGTTAGTTTGTGTAAAAAACGTTAAACTTTTTATTATTTAATAATCCAGTTCGAGCGATTACCGTCTATCGATTAACTGGAGGATAACAGCTTTTAAGTATAGGAAATATTCTTAGGTGAATATCAAATTTTGAACAGTAATAGTTTGTTCTTTTACAAATCCAATTAGCATCTCAAGTATATTTAACGAGACATACTTTGATTGATGTAATATATTTAAAATGTAGCCCCCAACAAAGTTCCTATTTGAGCAAATAAATGTTATTATTATTATTCTTAAACTCTTAAGATTTTAATTAATTTAAACTAATTACGTACAAAGCTTGTAGCGACTTGTGATAAACTAAAGGTAAATATCACATTTTTAATTCAAACAACCTTTAAAGATAACAAGCCACACGAATAATAACTTCCCACTTTTAAAATATATGAACATTAAACAGGTCACAGCATTCAAGCAAATATAAAAAGAAAAAATCGGAATCGACATCGAAATGACACAAAAACAGAAAAACACGAATGTAACTCGCAAAAAACTTTTAAAGTTATTTGTGAAGAACATAAAGAAAAATACGGAAGCGTTAAAAGACTTAAAGACGTCATTCGACACGAAAAATGAAAAACAAGATAACATCAAAAGATTAGTGGATATAGCGAATGCCATGGACGAAAAGCTAGAAATAGTTCATAAACTACGAAACGATATAAAAATTTACCGAACGATTAATACAATTTTAACTAACCATTATATAAAAGAAACTAGAGATCACGAAAATACAATAGACGCGAAAATAATAAAATTAGAAAAACAAATAAAACACGCGTATGATAGTTTAAAAGATGACATAGGAAAGGTTTTAAATAAAGGTCAGAACAGTGATTCGCCATTGCAAAATAGTAATGTGATTATGGTTGGGAATAACATAAAGTATAACCAGTATAATGAATTATTTATGAGGAATCAAATTTACAATAGTATTATACAAAAAATTGATAAATTGTTTTGTGGAATGGTGAGTATTCTCATTATGTTATTTGCACTATTATGTTAATGTACGTATTCTGTGCACAACTGTAAAATATTTGTATTAACTGCCCCTTTTCCTCCAACAATTGCAACGTTTAACTTAGCGTTAATGTTTATTGTCATTAAGTTATTTTTGTACATATTTTGTATTGCAACAAAAAAATTGGATTCCGCGAAATTAAAATAATGTTAAGTAGTAAGGTAAGGAGTTTAGGTATGTGAAAATTATAAAACCGTAAAACAGTTTTGTTCTTCAAATTAAAATTTTAAATAGAGAAACACTTGTACTGTTTTAGGTAGAACTTATATTTAATAAAAATAACCTACTTGTTTTGTTTATAGCAGCATCTTCAGGGCCAAAACTTAAAATATCCATGCTAATGTTAATAAATCGTTGGTCGAGTGGCTAACGTACACGCTTAACTACATTGACCGCACGCGAGGCTCGGGTTCGATTCCCGACGGGGGCAGGCATTTGTGTGATGAACATTTATATGTCTGCATTTCCGGGTCTGGGTGTTTATTAAATATATTCTGGTATATATTTAAGTATTTCTATGTATTAGAATCGTTGACTAACACCCATAACACAAGCATATAATTTGCTTACTTTGGGGTTAGATTCAATTCGTGTGATTTGTCCAGGGATATTTATTTATTATTATTATTTAATAAATAAAGTCTTACACTTTTAATATATTTTTAAGGAAAGAAAAGAAACACCTAAGGCAAGATTTAAATCAGCACCCTTGCACCTCTCGCTGACCAATGCTCTTCTAACCATTGGAGCGATCGAGGGAAATAGTCAAAATTTATCCCAACCACGAGACAAATGCTCAAATTAAATATTTTTTAATACTAGTGGTCGCCCGTTGGTTGAAATTCGACCATAATAAATTTTAATATCTTGTTGTTATAAGCGCCATCTTCATTTCTCAAGACCTAAGTTTGGTATCACGTATTAATATATAGATATGTTTCTAACAAAAGAATTTGTCTGAAATACATAACTTAGTCTTTGATTTGTAGGTAGTTGATATTACCATCACACAAAGAGTTTGGAATTCCTGCAATAAAGGCTCAAAATACGAGCATAAAAAAAACGTGTTTGCTTAACCCCAAGAATCTAATTGTATTAAGTTTAAAGAAAAGGATCTTCACGCCCACATCTCTGAAGAGGTGGGCATAGGCACCACCAGGGCACCCACGACTAGCCGAAGACACTAAGTCCCACATTGTGATAGGTGGCACACCTATCGCCAACCGGGCACATATCCAATCCCGAGTAATGTTTTTTTTTATTAGAAAATTGAAAAAATCCAATTTTCTGTTTGTTGTACGAACCGGGATTCGAACTGGGGACCTCATGCAGTTAAGTCCAACAACTGAACCGCTAGACCACAGAGGTGATTGATAGTATTTAGTTTGAGTTAATAAAAAAAAGACTTGTTTATCTATGATGGAGGATTCACAGTTTCTGAAATATAACAAGATTTTTTTATATAATCATTGGATACTTATAAATTTCGTGATTTGTTAATTGTGGGTTACGACTATTACTTAGGGGTTATGAGACGCAGTGCAATCTCTACCCAATCAAATTAAAATGTTATCGTAAAATCTTGCAGATATCTGATAATTGTTAGTGTCCGCAGTGGACCTTTATCTAGGTGTTCCAGTTTCTTTTTTCCAGTCTGACTGGAACAGGCCGTAACACAGACGCTTTTGGTGTGAAGAACTTCATAAAAACTCTTACATTGTCAAAGAAAAATCTTACTACGTTTCACATTATCGCCTCGTTTTTCTGCCTATTGCTAGCTGAAGTCACCTTTTATTCTCACGGGCATGACGTAATGGTCCGCCCCGGCTTCGCACGTGTTTAAAGTATAATATAAACCTCTTCAATCACTTTATCTATTGAAAAAACCGCACCAAAATCCATTGTGCAGTTTAAAAGTTTCAAGCATACAAAGGGACATAGGGACAGAGAAAGTGACTTTGTTTTATACTATGTAGTGATAATAACTTTAACCAGTTTTCGCTACGCTTATTCAATGTCCCACATGCCACATTAATTGCGAAATGTGCTGAAAATTTACAATATATTATAAAAAAAGGTATCTTCACGCCCATATACCTGAACAGGTAGGCAGAGGCACAACCAGGGCACCCAGGGCAGGGACAATTTATTATGCTGAATATTTAAAAAATATTCCAGGTCTGTTAGTTCTAATTATAAAAAAAAAATATGCTGCAGGCACCTACCTTTGTTGTGTTTGTTCGCAATCGTTTATTGACTAATAAATGTTTACAGGCATACCAGGATAGAGTAAAAGAAGAAGAACAAAAGGAAGCTGAAACAGCTCGACTAGAGGAGATACTCAGCATGTGCGCAGAGTATGAACGACAAATATCTTCAGGTGAGTTGATGTCTTTCCAACAAAACTTTGATCATCACTCCAATGTCTTTTCTACCAATGTTAGCTGTTAACAAAAGAAATAGTCATGACGTCTCAGTGTTTTTTCCCTCATCTTTTAAATTTACTTTAATTCTCCTCTTTTTTAATAATGATTTCGCGGTTTTGTCCGAACGTAATTAACCCTTATGTCCTTGTTTCAATCGAAGAAATTTCTACTCTTCCTCTTAACGGACTTGATAAATATATTTTTTATATTTGATGAGATACTAGATCTAGCCCTCTCGAGAAACTCTCTTTTCAGATATTCTTTTTTTTTTAATTTTAATTATTTCGACATGCCAATGCCGAGTGACAATGCGATACGCGCCAAAGTAATGTAAAGTACATTGAAGATATTCCTATCTAAGACTTAGGTCACGTTTTGTAAAAAAATACTAAGGTGTTTGTTAATTGTAGTTGTAGTGGTTACTTTACATAGATGTCTTAATCGAAAGTATTAAAAGCCGCGAAGCATTACTTTTTAATCTTTATCTAGGTAGATTATTTTCCCTAATGTGTCCATGTCATATAAACATGTGATGAGAGACACCATATTAAATTATCATTCTTTCTATTCATATACCAATGACGGTTCCAAAGCAAGAGAAATTAACATAAATTAGGGTGATTGTTATCTATATATTAATACGTGAAGCAAAAAATATTGGACCTTTTTTTACGAAATTTGCGCTCACGGAGGAGTATAAAATTTGCCACACTTATAGTTTATGTGTTGGAGGAGTGCATAACGCTAATATTTTTAATGATAATGTTTATAAAATGCTTTAATTCAATAAATAAAACATTACCCACACTACCATGCATTTGACACACACTAACAAATGTATTGATGATAACGATAAAAGATCACAGATGGCGTACTATGTACTAACTATTCAGGGGACAAAGTAGTTGGTCTTGTGAAATGAAGATGGCGTTCTTATCAACAACATATTAAAATTTATTATGGTCGAATTTCGGCCAAAGGGTGACCACTAGTAGCAATAAAAAAAAAGAAAAAAATAAACATGTAATTATTGTTCCCAGGTGGTCCGATAACCCCAACAGAGAAGCGACCCCACAATAAAATCATCACCAACGGCTCACTACCGAGAAGCGTCACTCAAACCAATCCCAACTTTGTTCAGACGAGTGAAGGTTATTATAAGTAAGTACGATGTAATAAATTTATTATATTCAAAGCTTTAAAAGATGAAATATGTAATCAGTAATCGCCTCTGTGGTCTGACGGTTCAGTTGTTGGACTTGACTGCATGAGGTCCTAGGTTCGACTCCCGGGCCGGGCAACAGAATGAAAATTAAGTTTTTTCAATTTTCTAATAAAAAAAATGTTGCTCAGGATATGATATGTGCCCGGTTGGCGATAGGCTTGCCACCTATCACATTGTGGGACTTAGTGTCTTCGACTAATCGTGGGTGTCCTGATTGTGCCTCTGCCTCCCTCTTCGGGGTTATGGGCGTGAAGATACTTTTTCTTTAATTAGTAATTTTAAATTTTTACTTTATGTTAGACGACCAAATGACCAGGGTGCTGATTATGTATCTCGGTGACCAACTTAAAATGGAAAAATGTAATCAAATAGCTGTCAAATGACGTCATTTCTGTTTGCTATCTCTATTGTATTTCTGTTGGTCACTGGAGATAGCAAATATAAACACGTCATTTGACAGATATTTGATGTACACTTTCCATGTTGAGTTGGCCACTGAGATACAGTTTACTATTCAAAGACAACTTTCTAGAGGACATTAGAATGTGATCACTGCAAACATTTCCTCAAGTTTACATAGATAAAGGAAAACAAATCGTAATAAGTAATTTTAAATTTGAACTTGAATTTGGATTTTTTACGAGCGAATGATCAATGATGACCAAATTGACGTGTTCCGGTTCGGAGGATAAGGTAGCCGACAAACTTACATTTGCTCGAGGCCTAACATCCCGGCCTCAAATTGGCAACGCACCATTACCACTTATGGTGTCTCTAGGCGACCTTAAATTCTTACGATCAAGAAATCTGTCTGTTAGTTTGCCTTTCTAGGCTAAAAAATTGCTAGTTTGTTATTTAAGGAAATCTTTGTGAAAGACACATAATGTAATTACTACAATTTAAATAATAAAAATGTGTGCGTGTACTAGCGTACACTCGTTAAAAGTGAAACTTCTTTATGACGTTATTTTTCAAAAAATAATTTACTATATGCAACTTTACAGAAATTGGTTAAATAAAGTTTATTGCCAATCCCTACTCCGCTGGAGAAAGTTTATTTTGAATCACGCGTGGTAGAGATAAGAACAAAGATGGCGCGTAACGGGAAAATGTGACGCGTAACGAAAAAAATTACACTAAATTTTTTCCAACCCCGATAAAGAAGTTTCACTTCAATAAAAAACAGAAGTTATTGCATGTTAGAAACACATTATCTTATCACTCATAGTCCTAATTAAGCCGCAGATCCACCGCAGCGTACGGAGAGGATACGCACGCTCATCAAGCTTCGCTTTGCAACAAAATACATGTGATTGTATCCACTGCAATCCACGGACACGCTTCGCATGCTTTGACACACGTGGCTTGCTCGAATATCCGCGTACATAGCTCAACGCTGGCAACACCATGCACGCTGTACACGTTGCACACGGAAGCGTATGACTCAAAACTGTGATGTGCTACAGTTATACGTAATCGTGAGATTATATTCGTGTACAGCGTGTGCTGTAGTGGAAACGTTGACCCACGTTGTCAAAAAAATGCATCCATGCGCAGCGTGCCCGTGCACAGCGTGCGCTACGGTGGGGCCGCGGCTTTGTGTGTTGAGTTTGATAGTAATTGTTAATTAAGGCTGTAATTAAACATTTTTACAGGTTTGAAACTAGTCAAAATAGAAATAATATAATGAGCCAATCTCTCCCCATACAAAGGAATTTATCCGCCTACGAAAATCTTGACACACAATCTCCGAAATCAGAATCGATGACGCCCGAAGTTAAAATCTCTGAGAGCTACGAAAATGTTGGACGAATGGACGAAATTGGAATACCAGTATTCGATAACGTATCTAGAAATGATTTGTCAAGTCCCATCATGATAAGAAAACTACAAAACAAATCTCCTGTTGGTAGTCCATACGAAAATGTGTATTATAAAAATAATTCAGTTGGTTTCAAACCGAAATCGCCTAACACACATAGTCCAAGAACGAGAATAAAGACCACTTTTGCTCATAAGAACCTACCGTCACCACAGTATTTTGTTTTTCCATCACCTCCACCTATTGATTTTCCTAAACCTGATTTTGCCAAAAAGACACAAACACATACAACCCAAACAATAAACACAAATAACGCAAGTAATATCAATGAACCAACAAATACGATAGTGGAAACAGAAACAAGTCAGACTGCTGAAACCGATAAAGAAATTAAAAAATATGATGGAATAGAAAAACAACTAAGCATAGAAGAAGAAATACCCATGATCGATGACGAAATCACAAACGATATTGAATTTAGATATTCTAGAATTATAGAGAAAAACGAAGAAAAAGAAGAAAATCAAGAAGTTACAGAAAATCCTTTAACAAAAAACCAAAGTTTTGACGATGTCAAAAAAGAATTAATGGCAGACATTCCAGAACTAGAAGAATTTGAACGTGATCTAAAAGAAAGTAAACGAGAGAAAATTATTGATAATATTACAAATGACATTCGAAAGATGGATTTGGAAGCTAACTCCATTGATAGTGCAGTAATAGATGATAATGTGGACGACTTGAAAACGAAATATGAAAAATTGAAACAGGAAAGAAAGAATTTAATTACAGAAATACATGAAGTAAAATGCAAAATGACAGAAATTAGGTCACAGGAGGACGATATTTTAAGAGAAGTAAGTGTTGATACTATTTAAACTGTTTTATAGTATTAGAAACCAATCTTTCCGCCATTATAGGCTAGGAAGTTAAGAGTCTTAATAAATTTAATGATAATCCTTCACTCCAAACTAGTGCAATGGTAAGCACTGATGTTATCGCGGTGGGTAGGAATCTGAAATAAAGTGGTACCAATCCAGACGAGAAAATAAAATGATGCTTAAATGTGTCAGCGTGTATCTATTGAGATCACATTTTGTTTTAAATTACAATTTCAAATATTGGCTCTCTTCGATTTCACATAAAGGTTTAGGTCCATATATGTTGTTTAAAATGTTCTTTTTAACAATATCAGTCATTAGCCGACTAGTCTAGTAGTAGTAGATATTGATAATTATTTTTGGAAGGGTTGCACTTTTAGGTTTTCTGAACTATTTTTAATCAACATATTATGTTACAGTTGGAAATGGAAAAGGCTCTCATAAAAGGAGAATATGACTCAGAAATTGCCATTCTGAACATAGAACAAAAGAAGAAAAATGAATTGGTAGATAAAGCCAAGAAGATTGAAGAAGAGATTAAACAATTAAAAGAGAAACAAGAGACGCGTCAAAATGAGATGAGGGATAGAGTGGAAATTGCCACGATGAAAGTTGAACGGTAAGACATGCCTTCTAATAAGCTTTAATTTGAACGATTTTTTTTTATGAATTAAGGTATTTAGTAAACACACAAAGAAACACACGCCTATAGACAACTACATGACAATCTCAAATTAAGTAAACTGTGTGCTTGTGACAAGGATGTGGCCCAACAGTACCAAGCAATTCTCCGTGTTGGTCCGGGCACCTTTGCAGAATAGACCAACTGCCTTAGGCGAGCATAGGCTGACCATCACTAACACCGTGACATCCATGACAAGTTGGAAGAGGTTCGCAGCAACTTGCCCGGATTCCTACCGCCATAACGTCAGTACTTGCCCTTGACGTGTTCCGGTTCGGAGACTAAGGTAGCCGATAAACTTACTTTTGTTGGAGTCCTAACATCCCGGCCTCAGGTTGGCAACGCAACATTATCTTCTAGGCGGTGTAAATTTCTGACTATCAGGAAATCCGTCTGCTTGTTTGCCTTCCAACATCATAAAAAAAAACAAAGGAAATATAGATAATAAAATATATGAAGGGCCGTTAGGTTTATTCTTTAATATCCAGGTACCTTCAATCAATTTTCATGTTAACTTTTGGACTTAAATACTACGTTTTATAATAAAACTAGCTGCACCCCGCGGTTTCACCCGCGTAAGTCCCAATCCCGCGGGAACTCCGGGATAAAAAGTAGCCTATATGTTATTCTGGGTCTTCAGCTACCTACATACCAAATTTCATCGTAATCGGCTTTGTAGTTTTTGCGTGAAAGAGTAACAAACATCCATACATACAAACTTTCGCATTTATAATATTAATAGGATGTAACAATTTTATGCCACGTGTATGTAGACTTGCACATTCTGCCCTAAACTCCACATACAGAAATTAAGAGCACTGATGCTATAGTGACAAAAATACTATGGTGACTGCTGTTCAGCATTATACCACCTTGTAATCGGAATCGGATCTGTAGGTAATAGAATCTGAGCCTCGCGAATTGTTGGAACTGTTTGCTGATATATTTGATATTTAATTTCGCAGCGCATTTCTAAACTATTCTTAAGCTATTGCTATCTTCTTTTAACGCAAGTAATAGAAATACACAAAACATATTCAGTGCTGTCGGATTCGTTCGTATGCGTAATTTCTACAGACGTTTAATCAATTCCTCGGCTACGTTGATTAAAAACGTCATAAACTATTGCATCCTAACTAATTTGTCATATCTAAATTGTTCCATCTCTTTTGTTTATGTTTTATTAATATATGATTACTAGCTGTCCCGGTGAACTTCGTTTCACCCGTTCTGTTTTTATGGGGAATAATAAAGTATTGTTTTTTCCATTTTCCCTGCAATTTTCCCGGTTTATCTCATCATAAGAACCTTCATCTAACAATAACTAACACAACAAAAAATGATAATCCAAATCGGTTCAGTCGTTCGGAAGTTATGCGCTTACCAACACATTTAGTAATTCATTTTTATATTATAGACTAGCTGTCCCGGCGAACTTCGTTTCACCCGTTCAGTATGAGAAATAATAAAGTATTATTTTTCCCATTTTCCCTGCAACTTTACGCGTTTTTCTTTTCGTAAGAACCTTCTCCTGATCATAAGTAATACAATAATGAAAAAGTTAGCTAAATCGGTCCAGTCGTTCGGAAGTTATGCGCTTACCAACACATTTAGCTATTCATTTTTATATTAGGTATAGATTTTATATTAATAAAACATATACTTTTGGATATGCACCCAAATTAAGTTTAGTTGGTGCTTAGCAGAATTACCACCGCTATATCTAATGTTTTCTTTAAATTAAAGAAAGAGTTCAAGTACTAGTATCTTCACGCCCATATCCCCGAAGAGGTAGGCAGAGGCACAACCGGGGCACCCACGACTAGCCGAAGATACTAAGTCCCACAATGTGATAGGTGGCAAGCCTATCGCCAACCGGGCACATATCCTATCCCGAGCAACATTTTTTTATTAGAAAATTAGGAAAACCCAATTTCTTTTTGTTGCCCGACCCGGGATTCGAACCCGGGACCTCATGCAGTCAAGTCCAACAACTGAACCGCTAGACCACAGAGGCGATCAAGATCAAGTTCAAGTACTATAGATCTTATGCGACGCTTACTAAGTCTGAGGGTCATAACCTATTTAGACAAATATAGTATAGGTAGCGGGGAATCGTACCGAATACAGCGTATTAATAATAATAGCGTGTACGCTATCATCTCCATCTTCCGACAAAGACATCGATCTATCTCAACTTTTGTATTTTTTTTGTAAATACAGATTAGAAAAAGATTTGAAAGGGAACAAGGCTACACTGGAAGAGTTGCAAAACGCTCAAGACATATTGGATAATGAAACTAAAATATTTGAAGATTTGGAGTTTCAACATTTGGAAGAAGAGTCTGAACTGTATGTTTTTTTATACTAGCTTTTGCTCGCAAAATCCCTCGCATATATTTAAATAAGCCATTTATTTGAGAGTTGATTTTTATATATTGATGTTTTTGTAATTTTCTCCATGATATCCCTAGGCTTGAAGCTACTTCTGTGTCGAATATTACAATCAATTCCCCTATCAATTTCCCCGTGGCCAACCATTATATTTCAATCGAAGATATTAGGTATATTATTATATATAACATTGTTATATATAACAATCTATCTATCTCGATGAATGAATCTATGCTCGTGGTAAGAGACGAGAACGGCCTATAAACAGCAAAGATATTATAGGTGGGTCGCCCCGGGTGGTAGGCCAGTGGCAGCTATTCTGGAAAGCTTCAAATATATAACATTTATTTAATACGTTTACGATTAACGTTTTTTATTAACCTTAATAACGTTAATAAAAAACCAATGCACAAAAATATTGATTTTTTGAATGTAAAATTTATTGCTTTATGCCATGCCGCAGTAAAAGAAAAATCATCAATTTTCCCTGAAAAACTTGTCATACGTTCAGCAATATCGCACCATATTTTTTTTCATTTATCTTCAAAAACTTAAGCTCCTAAGATTTTATGATATTAATGAATTTAATGAATATGGATCATTGAATTTAGATAGTTTTGCATAATAATGAGTGTAACAGGAGATGCCACTATATTGTTACACCAAAATTTAACCATATACTGAACCCTGATAAACAACTAAAGATATTACTAAAATGGCGATATTACCAATACTACAATTAATAAAACTTTCTACAACTCTCCATGATTAGGAGCTACCAACTTTGTGTTTTGAACTTTGGGTTGTATTTTCGAAAATTTGGTAGCCGATTAATTAACTTCCCATTTATATTGTTACCTTCTCTGCTTTAGGTTGGCAAAATACTGTTTCCACATTTGTCATCTATCAGCTACGCGTTATTCTTAATATCAGGAAGTTTGTTTCCTGCCTATTTAGTAAGCTTTCAAACTGGAAGGTAGTTTTTTTTCCAAAAAACTTTTTGTTCCAAAACTTCCTACCGTCTGATATTAAATTGACTAAGACAATTTGTAAGAGAAAATGTATTTTCTTTATTTGCTTGTCCCTAGTGTTTCAGTCTGTAAGAATATTCGTCAGGCTAAAATTTTAATTATAAATCAAAATATTACCAAATTTAGCAAAGTCAAAGTCTACTCTTAGTACCAAATTTAGCAATTCATTTGAATCTATAATGCCTATATTAATTTTATTCTTTACCTTAACAGGCTATCGAATCGAGAAGATCTCCAAAATGAAATAATGCTTCTCACTAAAAAGATAGATGCTCAGAAAACAAGAATACTTACATTAAAATCGGAAGCTAATAATAACTTAACTTCAGCGTTAGGTGAAACTAAAATCCTGCATGCCGAATTTGTCAAGTTACTTAATTATATAGATAAGTTAACTGCACAAGTGCAGGACATTGAAAAAGAACTTAAGCCAATAGTCGCTAAACTTAATGACATAGAACGAACTCAATCCCCAGACAGTGCTTTCTATACAGATCAAACAAGAGCGAAATCAGGGGAGTTTGGATATTCCCCTCAAAGCTCCGATAGTGACGATATTGATGTATTAAAATTAGCTAACTTTAAAGAGCACAATAAACAAATAAAAGAAAAGTTTAATTCTATTGATCAGATGTCACAATCTATGATTGTTGATATAGAAAGACGAGTGACATTAGATGAATCAGAAGCTAATAATAGTTCAGAGAGCTCTAAAGCTTCGCCAAGTAAAGAAAAAAAAGGTTTTTGGGAAAGAAATTTTGATTCTCTTAAACGTAAAAACAAGGATAAGAAAAAACCAGAAAAGTTAGATATAATGTCACAGAGTTTAAATGAAAACATGTTAAACGATAATATAGAAACGGATTTATCTCTTGATAAATTCAACAGCTTGAGAAATTCAAAAAAGAAAGATAAGAAGGAAAATGGCCCTCTCAAAAGCAATTCGTCATCAAAGATTCCGACATTTGCAGCACTTGGGAAAATAATTAAAAAAGATTCCCTTAGACGTAAAGAAAACCAAAAGGAAAAAGAAGATCAAGAACAAGCAAAGAATAGATATGTTAAAAACGTCATTCCTGTAGTCAGTGATAACAAATATATCAAAGCAAAATCTTTATCACCTGATAAAATTTCAAACAACATGGATGACGCAGAAAAAGCCAACTCTCTTAGGAAACCAGATAAAGAAGTCAAAATACGACATAGGAAGAGTTGTGGGGACGAACCAAATGTGAAAATTGGTGATTTCAAAAAAATGACTGATTCTGGAAAGATACCGTCGCAAGATGATATTGATAGGATATCTAAAGTAACTATAGATGCTCCTATATTATCCAGTGACACAGACATGAGTTCTTTAGGGAAGAGGACGTTAGATAGCCTCATGGAGATAGAAAGGAAACGAATAGAGATGTTAGAAGAACAAGGTAAGATTTTTAATTAACAAACAAATTTATCAAATTATTTTTCCGTGTCATTTTTTTTTAGTTCGGGTTGTAAAGTTGTTACTAAATTAACGCAAGAAGCTTAAAATTATTGTTAATGGATCTTTCGCATTTTCCTTTTTTAGGTGACTTCTATTCCTCACCATAAGGCAACCTGTCTGCTTGTATGCATTTTTAATGAATATATTGTTAATATTTTTTTATATTTAAAAGTAGATTCTATCATCACTATCTTCTTTTAACGTCAATATTAGAAAAATACATAACACTTTTAGTGCTCTCGGATTTTATCATACATACATATTTATATAATCGTTTTACCCAAGAAGCTTCTAGATAGGACTAGTCCATATTTTCTGACGGAAGGCTAAAAAGGTTTAACGAGGCCATCCATCTGGCTTTACGTAATTCTTTCAAATCTGGCATTATGCTTCTTGGTTTTACCTATTATAGTAGTACCTGAGATTATAGTAATTAAAAGTCCTACGAGTTATTAGTATTGATCTGATACTTCTATAATTTCTTTTGTTTTTACGCCATTGAATAAAATTAGATAAGATAATGAATGACTGCAATTCAAGTTCTCTTTTTTGTCATTTGAATTTCTTCTAAATGTTGTCTGATTCAGTGAAAAATATTTTAGGGTGCCAAGTAATAGAAAACGAACGCGAGAAAATTTCCGAACTGAAGAAACGTGTACAAGACGAAACGAAGAAATTATGGGATCAGAGAATGAAGGCTGAAACACCGAAGACTGACAACTGTCATGCATTTGAGACCTCTAATAAATTTGACAGTTCTTTTGATACCTCTCAAAAGTTTGACAATTCTCAAAAGTTTGACACCTCTCAAAAGTTTGATACATCACAAAAATTTGACGGCTGTCAGTCGTTTGACAGCTGCCAAGTAAGAGATGTGTCGAGTGAATTTGACAGTTTAAATGTTGACCGACGCGATGAGAAACTTTTTGGCGGTGTTATGGAAGACAGCTATTTGGATGACTCTTTCAACCTCACGAATTCTACGATATACGAAGAAAGGTAGGTTGCAATTCCTCTTTAAATAAAATTGTATATTTTAATATGGTGATGGGTGATTTTCACACTAAAATCGGCTCAGTAATTTAAACTTGACTATCACTAAAAAAAATTGCTCGTTATAATAATGAAAATCGTTCTTTTCAACCTACTCCAAATTCAAATTATGTATAACCTTTATTAGATCAGACTCGTCTACTAGTTTTAAAACACAGTTTTATTATTTACTAGCTGTCCCGGCGAACTTCGTTCCACCCGTTCACGTTGTATGGGGGAAAATAAAGTATACTTACCCTGATTTTCTTCCGGTTTTTTCTTTATAAGAACCTTCTTCTGACAAAAACTAACACAACAGAAAAAATGAATTAGCCAAATCGGTTCAGTTGTTCGGAAGTTATGTGCTTACCAACACATTTAGCGATTCATTTTTATATTATATTATTAAGGGATTTGATTTCCTGCATAAGATGATAATTCATAAGAACCTTCTCCTGACTTCTTACTAGGTGGTAGAGTTTCGCAGCGACTCGCCCGGATTGATACCATCGCCTTACCTATTCCTGCCGCCATAACGTCATGACGTGTTCCGGTTCGAAGGGTAAAGTAGCCGGTAGACTTAATTTTGCTCGAGGCTTAAGATCCCGGCATCAGGTTGGCAACACACCGTTACCGCCGTTGGTGTCTCTAGGCGTCGGGAATTTCTTACCATCAGGAAATCCGTCTGCTTGTTTACCTTCCAATATTATCCTATTAATATTATAAATGCGAAAGTTTGTATGTATGGATGTATGGATGTTTGTTACTCTTTCACGCAAAAACTACAAAGCCGATTACGATGAAATTTGGTATGTAGGTAGCTGAAGACCCAGAATAACATATAGGCTACTTTATATCCCGGAGTTCCCGTGGGATTGGGACTTACGCGGGTGAAACCGCGGGGCGCAGCTAGTAATATATAAAAAAATTAATTAACACAACAAAAAAAGAAAATAGCGAAGTAGGTCCACCCGTTAAGGCGTGATTCAATGACCACGCAAAGCAGGGATTCGTTTTTATAAATATTGAAGTCAGTCAGTCTTTTAATCAGTCATTAAGTAGACATTTTCTATACAAAATTTTGACTTAATGATAGATTAAAGATGATTAATTTACTTCTCTAAATGGGTTCGATAGTCTGATTTATAAAGAACTTTAGTATACATTAAGATGCCTTTTTCTAACGTATGTAACTCATTTTATTTTCCTTTTCGTTGTATTGGCAACTAGCTGTTCCCGCGAACTTCGTTCCGCCCGTTTAGTTTGTATGGGAAAAAATTAAAATGTTGTTTCTCCCAGTTTCCTCACAATTGAACAGGATAAAAAGTATCCTATGTCCTTCTCCCGGTTTTAAGTTACCTCCCTACCAATTTTCAGCCTAATCGGTGTAGCCGTTCTTGAGTTATAAATAGTGTAACTAACACCACTTTCTTTTATATATATGCATATATGCATATATTTTATATATATTGTATTATCAACAGCAAATCCTCCTCAAATTCAGTTTACTAATATAGTCCCTAAATAAGGAATAGCAGACAATAAATTGGTAATAACAGTAGCTCCTCAAAATGATATTTGACCTCAAGGTAATACATATCCTATAAAAGTCCTATAAAACTTTCTTTTATACATATAGATAACTGGCGTTCTACTTTATAAGACTTTTGGAAAACCATTTCTTTTTATTGGCTTATTTGATAACTTGATTAGAAATTATGGCAAACTTAATTAAAAAAACGTTAGGGTATCGTTGAGTTTTTTCAAAGCTTCTCCGCAAAATCACTAGTACGTACTTCACTAAAACTTAAAGTTGACAGGCATTCTTAATTTTTGCTTACATTTTCTTGTCAATGAGATGTCTTTTTTCAACTGGTTTATGTCTACGAGTACACGTTTTGCAGTTTCATGGTCAGATAAACCAAGAATGTCAAAACAAACATTATCTAAATTGCTAATAATCACATCCAAACATTCAAGTATCCTAGTATATTTCAAAACATGATGACATAAATTGTTGTTTTCTAAAATGCTTATTAAGTACTAGCTGCGCCCCGCGGTTTCACCCGCGTAAGTCCCAATCCCGCGGGAACTCCGGGATAAAAAGTAGCCTATATGTTATTCTGGGTCTTCAGCTACCTACATACCAAATTTCATCGTAATCGGTTTTGTAGATTTTGCGTGAAAGAGTAACAAACATCCATACATCCATACATACAAACTTTCGCATTTATAATATTAATAGGATTTATGAAAAATGGTATATCATAAAAGGCCTACTTACATTTGTTTATTTTTTTAACACTTGCACACAAAAAACAAAAATACACAAAATACTCGTACATGAGAAGTAAAATGCACAAAAGGCGAGCTTATCTCTAACTAAAAAAATTTCTTCCAGCCAACCCAAAAAAAGAAGCTGTGAAAATAAAATGGAAGGCATCGTTTACAAAAAACAATTAACTATAGCCTATATTCCAATCTCCACATGTAAAAACTCCTTTTCTTACTTCTCCTAACCAATTATTTCATTCTATAACGAACAGTTTTTTATGTTTTTTTGGAATGCTAGATATTCCGAGGTGTTCCTATGTAAGTGTTATTAAGTTTCTGCTAATGGTTTTACTGAAATATACATAAAACTTCATAAACATCATGACACGGTGACAAGACATCTGGCATCATGAGCTACATTTTGCAAGAAGAATGATCAAATCGTGTCTTGTTAACAAAATTAAAGTCGGTTTTTGTGCATTTTTACTGCGATTAAATCACAATTAACGTATACAAGATAAGAATTATGAAATGACCGTGTTTTATCCCTACCTTGCGCTTATATCACGATGAGTCTCTTTGTTTGTCTATGATCCAGTCTTTTTTAAGCTACATATATTGATTCAGCTGCTAGAGTGACCTCATATTTCGCGTTATGGACAAAGACTACTAACAATGTATGTAGACATGTTATTATAAAGTAATATGTATTGCCTCTGTGGTCTAGCGGTTCGGTTGTTGGACTTGACTGCATGAGGTCTCGGGTTCGAATCCCGGGTCGGGCAACAAATGGGAAATTGGGTTTTTCTAAATTTCTTCCTATCACATTGTGGGACTTGGTATCTTCGGCTAATCGTGGGTACCCTGGTTGTGCCTCTGCCTACCTCTTCGGGGATATGGGCGTGAAGATACTTTCTACTTTTTACTTTCTTTCTTTTTTAATATGTATTGGTAGTAATGCTGCTGCGCTCTAACCAAAGTTATTGATATCTTCTCTTCAGACGTGTAATAAAAGGAGAAAAAACTCGTATTGTGCTATAAAATTAGGTTGTACTCCACGTATATGTTTAGATGTTTAATCGATATTTCGGAATCTGTTAATTAAAATCCATTCAAATTAATACGTCTCAAGTACCCGTGTTGGTCCGGGCTTCATAGTAGAATTGACCATCTGCCTTTCTGTAGCACGCACAGGCGAGCACAGGCTTAACGTCACTAACACTGTGACATCTGACTAGGTGGTAGAGTTACGCAGCGACTCGCCCGGATTGGTACCACCGCCTTACCTATTCTTGCCGCCATAACGACAGCATTTGCCGTTGACGCGTTCCGGTCTCCGGTTAGGAGAGTAAGGTAGCCGGTAAATTAACTTTTGCCAATCCAGGTGAGTCGCTGCGAAACTCTACCACCTGGTCAGATATCACGAAGTAAGTGACGTAAGCCTATGCTCGCCTTTTACGAGCTGCCTGGCAGGAAGGCAGATGGTCTATACTGCAAAGGAGCCGGAACCAAATTATTAGTTAAGCGGACTCAGACCAAAGTGGGTAGAACATGTCTATTTGTAGCAGTCATTGGTTTCATTAGACTATCGCAATCTAGTCGGTCAGCTGATATGCTATCAGTATACACGCGGACATTGATAACTGCTTTACGTGAGTTTGGTTGGTGTAGTAATCTATATTCCTAGAACTTATTTTACTATACCTTATTAATACGTTGCATGATCTTATATTGTAACTAAACCGGTATAAACGCTTCATGAACAGTTATAGGGGTTTTTGGCGCCATCGAGAGAAAAGATGGTCGAAGTTTTTTCATAATTATTGAATTTCGTGTTGATATTGAGTGAAATTGGTCAATTTTGGTGGCATTTTGTTCAGTGAAAGTGCACAAAAGAAATAATCACGAAGAAATTAGCGTATCGTGTATTTTCTCGTTGCCGCCTAATTCCACTACACGAGCTTGAGTAATGAGGCCACCGCTCTACCCAAGAGCCTGACATAACTTACTGATGACTTATGACTGATGACTAATTATGATTGATTAATATTGATATAAAATTTGATGCAAATTTCCACTTGACTAATGGCAAAATACTAACGTGAAGGCTAAAACCTAAAGAAGAAAGAAAATAGTTATATAGTTACTTAAACGTGTTCTCTATTTTATCATTATTATAACAAAATAGATTTTAAAATTTACGTTTATAATTTCACAGGTCTTTTGTTAGACTTTAATTATTAAAACTAACTATAATAATAGTGATTCGGCATTACGTTTGACAGTCCCATGCAGTGACAATAGCTTACCATGAGGTAAACAACTTGTGTATACCTCCTTCTCTATAAAAAAACAGAAGTAATGTTTATATTTTTTGAAAGAGAGCTAATAAAAATTTAATGATGAATACAAAGAAGTTTGTATGCTGGTAAGTGTGTATAGCTTTTTCTTTTATTACGAAGACTATTTTTTTATTTTTATAATATTGGGAGGCACACAAGCAAACGGATTTCTTGATGGTAAGAAATTCACGCCCCCTAGAGACACCAAAGGTGGTAATGGTGCATTGCCAAACTGAGACAGGGATGATGGGCATCGCAAAAGTAATAACAGTACTATCTGTATTGTACTATCTGTACTGTTTACTCGATGGGTGAGCTTATCTTAAGCAAGAGAGATTACTTCCAGTTTAGCCGTAAAAAGGAAAGACAAAAAAACGACGGGTTGCGCTCCGGGAGTGGCGGCAAAAGTGAAAACTTGAATGTTAACGTTGTGCATTTTTGCTATTTTGAAATGGTTAGGGAATAATTTTGCATGAATTGCTTTAATTATGGTTATGAAAGTATTATCATTTATGTGGTAGAATACAATATTCATTAATTGCGCTATCGTACACAAACATGACAACACGGACATTCGCGCAAGCGCCCAGCGCCGTCTTACGAATTTTCGATCAGGTCACGTGTCCTAATCCGAGTTTATAGCAAATGTAATTTATAAGTTTAATCTTGGTCAATTTTATTTGAAACTGCTATTAAATCATGACCTAGGTACCACTACAGTCAATTAGTTG
>NJDD01002432.1:146018-162138 GCA_002245505.1 Calephelis nemesis
TACATTACAAATTGCAGTGGGAGATTGAAACCTCTATTCCAAAGCATGTTCATCTTCCAAATACTCTGAGACCGTATAATAGCCTTTTTGACATAATTTTGCTTTGATACATTTTTTAAACTTATTTATAGGTAGGTCTTTAATACCAATGGGCAGCTTATTGTAGAAACGTATAAATTGACCCAAAAAGGATTTACTAATTTTACGGATACGAGTTTTGTATGCGGTTAGATTATTTTTATTCCTCGTATTAATATCGTGAACATCACATTTTTTTGTTAACATACATAGATTTTTTTTAACATACATTAAGTTTTCATAACTGTATTGGGAACTGAATATTTGTGTACATACACATAAATGTATTGTATGTATGTGTGTCATCTGAACTGTATATGAGGAAATTGTGATCGACTGAATCATCCATTTACGCACACCCTAGTAACATTATTGAATGCGAAAGTTTATATGTTTGTTTGTTACTCCTTCACGCAAAAACTGCTAATCTGATTTTCATGAAATTTGGCATACACATAGAAGGTAACTTGGATTAACACATAGGATAGTTTTATCCCGAAAAAAATGTTCCTTTGAGGCCATTAACCACGTGGGCAACGTCGCGAGCAACAGCTTGTCTGAAATAAAACGCACTGAATAGATTCCGCTGAGATTTGGCTTACGGATAGTTTTATTATGACGTAAGCATTACCTTCGTATAGATTTTTTAAAAACCTAACTCTATGTCGTATGTTAGTCCGTCCATTTTGTTAAGATCAACAAATTTTGTCTTCTGACTCACGATCGAGCATCCAGAGTCTAGAGAACTTACTCTGGTCGCAGCTTCGTCTAGAGTCTAGACGAGGCTGCGACCAGAGTAAGTTATAAGTGAAAAGCTTATTCCTCCGTCCACCTCCTAGTGGTCGAATCAGGCTTTTAAAGTTAAAATATGTTAACCTAGTGTATGTATATTAATGTGATGTTTCATCTAAATTCGTTCTGTAGTTTTTGAGTAACAAACAGCCAACCATCCTCAAAATCTTTAACATTTATAACGTGAGTCTAGTATGATAGATACATCTTTTTTTAATTTAATGGTTTGTATTAATAATTGTAAAAGCAAAGAATCTAGATTTAAATAGTTTATCTTCAATATTTCGACAAGCAAACGTATTATTGCACCGGATATCCGGCTCGTTAATCATCATTATTCGCCGTTACACGTGACGTTCGGGCATTCCTTGTCATTTTGAGCGGACTACAATTTAAAAACAGTAAATTGCAAGCAACTGTAAAAAAATATCTGTCTGTTTTTTTTAGTCATTTTTTTCATTTATCTGTGCTTGAAAAAAATCTAACAATAAATGTTGTAGTTCACAAAGAAGATTTACATCCCAGCCCCAAGTTGGCATTGCAGCATTACCACCTTTGGTATGTGAAGTGGACGTGAATTTCTTACCATCATGAGCTCCGTCTGGTGCAAAGACGTATTTGATTGAAAATACCCTTACTTTCTTAGTACTATCAATATGCTTTAACAATAGTAAAAAAAACAATACGTTATGTTGAAAATAACGTCTTAACATCGCCTCTGTGGTCTAGCGGTTCAGGTGTTGGACTTGACTACATGAGGTTCCGAGTTCGAATCCCGGGTCAGGCAATAAAAAGAAAATTTGTTTTTTCCAATTTTTTTATAAAAAAAATGTTGCTCGGGATTAGACATGTGCCCGGCTGGCGATAGGCTTGCCATCTATCACATTGTGGGGCTTAGTGTCTTCGGCTAGTCGTGGGTGCCCTGGTTGTGCCCCTTCCTATCTCTTCGAGGATATGGGCGTGAAGATACTTTTTTTCTTAGTACAATCAATATGCTTTAACAACAGTAAAAAAAATCGTTACGTTAAAAACAATGTCTTAGCACAGCCCTTGACATATAAAAATGTGTCATGAGTTGATTTTCTTGACATAAAGACCCACCTAAAATAATTATGGGCAGTTTGAACTCTTTTCGCAGTTGTGACACGGTTATACATTTATAACATTAATAAGAAATGACAGAAACATGCGAAGCTTGTTTAAAGAAAATAAATCTGTTCTTTTAAGTTTTCTCCATTTATTATTTGCAAACGATCCATGTTTGAAAACCAACGACCTAAATCATGCGACAAAAACTTGTTTTTTTAAATTTAAATCACGTTTTAGACTTTTAGTAGACTGTAACAGATATTTTGCACAAAGGAGATCATCCAGAGACGAATACTTCTATCTGGTTACATAAAAAAGGCTAACTAACAACATTGTAATTTAATAAATATATTCTGGTATCTATTTAACTATTTCTATGTATTATATTTATCGCCTCTGTGGTCGAGCGGTCCGGGTGTTGGACTTGACTGCATGAGGTCTCGGGTTCGAATCCCGGGTCGGCCAACAAAAAGAAAATTAGATTTTTCCAATTTTCTAATAAAAAAAATGTTGGTCGGGATTGGAAACGTGCCCGGTTGGCGATAGGCTTGCCACCTATCACATTATGGGAATTAGTATCTTCGGCTAGTCCTGGGTGCCCTGGTTGTGCCTCTGCCTACCTCTTCAGGGATATGGGCGTGAAGATACTTCTTCTTCTTCTTCTATGTATTAGTATCGTTGACTAACACCCATAACACAAGCATATAATTTGCTTACTTTGGGGTTAGACTCAATCAGGAAGTGTCGAGTGTCAAATGGTACGATTCTTGCAGACCTGTCTAGCTTCTTTCACATTCCTTACTTTTTTCATACATCTCTCGAGAGAGACTCTCGACATCAATTTTAGACAAAAAAGCTAGATGTAAATTTTTGTTCTTAAGCGATAAGACCGCAGACGCGATACGCAGGCAGATTTCCTGCTGGTGAGAAATAAACAACGCCTACAGGCAACAGAGACTGGCGTTGCCAACATGGTAATAAGGTACAAAAAATAGTTTACCAGCCACACTTCCAGCCAGACCTTCCAGACAGAGCCAGACAGACAGATTCAGCAAAAAATCTGAAAGAGCCTAAGTACGCAAGGTATATGTATGTTTGTGTAATACGTATATTTAAATCCTATTTACATTAAATTAACACGTCATTGTAAATCATAAAACATAAATATAAATTAAATCCGTAGTAGTCGGTAGGTAGACCATGAATATGCGTTTTTACGGACAATCCACAAACATTTACAAAAAAAATTAGTTATACTACAAAAAAAAATTAGGCACTCTCTAAAATTAGATTTTCAACCAATATCATGCAGCCACGTCATCGTCGTGTAGCATAATATTGATTGGATGTAATTTTTAGTCTTTTTTTTGTTTAGTTTAAGAGGCGTCAATTTTTTTTGTGGAAGATCGCAGTTATTCCTAAGCAACGCATACGCAGTTGCGATCGTTCACCATCAGGGCGATGAGTGTGATTTTCGCACGAATTTACTTTACTACCGCGTTTGCGGTTGGACGATCCAAATGTATGGAATAATTTAGTTGTTTCGTCTGTCCGCTAGAGGCGCTGACAATAACTCCATACATCAAGGTCGTTAAATGTAAACGCGATAGTAAAGTAAATCCTTTCAAAAACTCTTACTAGGCACACAGATGACCCACTTACTCATTTACCTGCTTAATTGTAACAATGGAGTGACACCCTTTGCTTTTACGAAGAAATCGTCAATGATTAAGTGCCGGTCAAAATAGGAAAACGGAGTATGCCATTTCTCATTTTTACGCCAACACTTTGAATCCCACCCTCACTCTATCAAGATTTTTTTTCTGTCCGTAAGCGAAATAAAAGTGTCCATTCTTTAGAAATGTCATGGTTAATGTTTTACATATTTATTTATATATAAATAAACATAACGTTTGATGTCAATCGCCCCAGCCGCCTACGGTTTTCGATTTATTAACGTTAACACTGTACTTGCGAAAATTCGTCTCGATATTAAAAAGTACACTTATGTGATAAAGTGTTACATTGTGAGTTTAGTGAAATCACGTTTTAGTAGTAATCGTTGGTCGAGTAGCTAGCATACATATACGCCTAACTATATCAACCGATTCGATTCGTTTCCTGTTCGATTCCCGACTGGGGCAGGTATACAGACTGGCTGGTGAGATACCTTCAATACTTATGGAGAGTACTCGGTACTCGATTCTCGTTAACTTGATATAAAAAAAATAGAAGCTTAATTTTTTATCGAAATATCTCTAAAAATAAGTGAAATTTGGATATTATAGTCCGTCACGTGCGGCGCGGCACACGACACGCCGCCGCCACCCCCGCCCTCCATCCCGCTACCGCGGTGTCCGCGCGGCGTCCAATTATTCCGCAGTTAAATACTGGACTCTCGGTGTACTGTGTACGAAGTTTACTAAGAAGTTATTTAATATTTCGTTTTTATGTTATTTTATTTCATGATATATGTTCGCATACTATCACGTCCTCAAATATTGAAGGTATCTCACCAGTCATCCTGTATATTTGTATTTCCGGATCGGGATGTTTATTAAATTTATTTTGGTGTCTGTTGAAGATTTTCTATGTATTACAATCTTTAACTAGCATCTATAACTTTGGAGTTCGATTCAATTTGTGTGACTTGTCCAGGGATATTTATTTATTATTTATTATGACATCGAAAAACAAACAAATACGCTGATTCTCGGATGATAAGAGTACGTCCCTGTGTTGATCCGGGCTCCTTTGCAGAATAGACCATCTGCTTTCCTGCCAGGCAGCTCGTAAAAGAAGGGCATAGGCTTACCGTCACTAATACCGTGACATCTGACTAGGTGGTATAGTTTCGCAGCGTCTCTCCCGAATTGGTACCACCGCCTTCTCCGTCCGTCCGTCTGCCGACATAACGTCATTAGGTGTTCCGGTTTGGAGATAAGGTAGCCGGTAAACTTACTTTTGCTCGGGGCCTAAGATCCCGGTCTCAGGTTGGCAACGTACCATTACCGTCTTCGGTGTCTCTATGCGGCATGAATTTCTTACCATCAGGAAATCCGTATGCTTGTTTGCCTTTCAATTTCATTAAAAAATTGCATTATTATTATTAATCAAAGTGACAAAATGTTTACAATATAAAGTAACACATTTTGGCGACTGGTTTTTTTAAGAAAAGCGTACGATTTACGAGGTGATGATATTTTTAATTACACATCATCAGAGTCAGACATTTGGAACATGATAACATCTTTTAAGAATATTTTTTACTACTTTGATCTATTCTTTTGCTGTTTGATTTATAGATTGTTATTATGTCATATTACTCGATGTGATATTGTGGAAGAAATCATAACTAGTGGTCGCCCGTTGGTCGAAATTCGACCATAATAAATTTTAATATCTTGTTGATAAGAAAGTCTCTTAATTTCTCAAGACCGACTACTTTGTTTCCAAACTTTTTAGTGCGCCATCTGTGATCTTTTATCATTATAATCAAAATATTTGTTTGTGTGTGTCAAATGCATGGTCGTGTGGGTAATGTTTTATTTATTGATTGTGTATGTATGTACTAATGTACTTTATAAGCATTATAATTGAAAAATATTAGCGTTCTGCGCTTCTCCTACAAGCAAACTAATAAGTGTGCCAAATTTTTATGCTCCTGCATCCGCGCAATTTTCTTAAAAAGGGGTCCAAAGTTTTGGGAACACGTATTTTAGTAATAATTATTATTATTATCTATACATATAATAAATCTGTAGAAGAATCAATTCTGTACATTGAAAATATTGAAAAAATAAATAGCAGGGGGTGTTACTGGATCGATACCAAACCCAAATATGTGATTAAAAAAAATTATCTGTCTGTCTGTCTGTATGTTCAGGCATCACGTGAAAACTAACGGTTCAATTTCGATGAAACTTGGTATAATTATACCTTATTATCGTGGGCATAAAATGGGATACTTTTTATCCTGGAAAAATACGTAGAAAATAAATACATCTTACCGTTTTCAATTTTATCACGCGAAGACCGACATCCGCGCGGACGGAGTCGCGGGCGAAAGCTAGTAATAAATATTTTTAAAATTTCATTTTTAAATCTCAGTAAGAACTGTGTTCCAATCCGTTGATAGGTTTTGTTTAGCATTTTATAGCCGCGCCACAAGTACCACCACGTTTTTATAGTATTTATCATATAATTATCATACTCTTGTAATTAATTTAGGATATTAAAATTATCTTAAAAAATTGCATTTTAAAAAAATAGTTAAAAAAATAACATTGCAGATACATACCTGTTAATACAATCATGTAACAAGAATATCTGTTTCTGCTTATATTTTGATTACGAAAGTTTTTCTTCAAATAGTTTGTTGTTATGGCTGGATTATACCATATAGGATAGATCCTGCCGCTATTTTACCACCATAACGTCAAATGCTTGACGTGTTCCGGTTCTGAAGGTAAGGTAGCCGGTAAACTTACTTTTGCTCGAGGCCTAACATCCCGGCCTCAGGTTGGCAACGCACCATTACCACCTTTGGTGTCTCTAGGCGGCTTGAATTTCTTATCATCAGGAAAACCGTCTGCTTGTTTGCCTTCCATTATCATAAAAAAACGTATGAAACCGATTTGTGACCGGTGGCCAAATTCGCAATTACGTGTCATCCATGTCAATGTCAACCGTTGACCCACTTTTGTCTAAAACTGGCGGAAACGCTTAGTTTGGTTCGCACAACATTAAACTATTATAGTACTACTATTTAAATTACGCGCTTCGGCTTTACACTTTTTACTATTTTTACACTTTATACTTTTATTTTTAAATTGGCTGACCTAATCTAAATTTAGGCGAAATAATTAATTATGTGCAATAACAACTCCATATAGATATATTTAAAATACATCCGGATTTCCGAAGCTTGACGAATATAGCCGATGCGCATAATTTAAATAGTACTAAGTAAAAAAAAAGAAAAAAAAGTATCTTCACGCCCATATCCCCGAAGAGGTAGGCAGAGGCACAACCAGGGTACCCACGACTAGCCGAAGATACTAAGTCCCACAATGTGATAGGTGGCAAGCCTATCGCCAACCGGGCACATATCCTATCCCGAGCAACATTTTTTTTATTAGAAAATTGGAAAAACCTAATTTTCTTTTGTTGCCCGACCCGGGATTCGAACCCAGGACCTCATGCAGTCAAGTCCAACAACTGAACCGCTGGACCACAGAGGCAATAGTGCCAAGTACTGTACATTTTTCTTTTAATAGCAGTTATTTGTGATCTGCTTTGGCGGATTTTGATAAAAACGTAGCTTTGATTTTAAAATATCTTAAGAAATGAGATTCTTTTCTTTATATAATGAAAAATCCATTAAAATTGTTCTAGTTGGTTTTCTATGAAGAGCGAACAAAATTAACAATTTTGAAACATAGCACATTGTTTCCATTATTATAATTAATAAAAGTCTTGTACACTGGCACATATTATCTATATATATATAAAAGAAAGTGGTGTTAGTTACACTATTTATAACTCAAAAACGGCTACACCGATTAGGCTGAAAATTGGTAGGGAGGTAACTTAAAACCGGGAGAAGGACATAGGATACTTTTTATCCTGTTCAATTGTAAGGAAACTGGGAATTTCTTTAATTTTTCCCATACAAACTAAACGGGCGGAACGAAGTTCGCGGGAACAGCTAGTTATTAATAAGAACGTTTACAACTAATAATAAAGTGTACATCTAGTTTTATTACTCGTGTTCGAAAGTAACTTTCCTAATGACTTTTATTTATTATTTTCATGAAATATACTCACAGCTCTTACATTAGATATTTGAGCACTTTATTTTAAACGATTGACAAAGCTAATTAATTTTCGTGACGATTGTACCTGCCGTGTTTTCTTCATTTCACTGCCAAGTTTTTCATTATGTGCTGCTCACATAAATTTGATGTTAGAAAATTACAATTGAATTTGATTTACAGAATCTATAATTTGCGAATTTTTTAAGTGAGTTTTTCCCCCGTGTTGGTCCGGGCTTCTTTGAAGAATAGACCATCTGCCTTTCTGGCCAGGCAGCTCGTAAAAGGCGAGCATAGGCTTATCATCACTAACACCGTGACATCTGACTAGGTGGTAGAGTTTCGCAGCGACTCACCCGGATTGGTACCACCGCCTTACCTATTCCTGCCGCCATAACATCATGACGTGTTCCGGTCCGGAGGGTAAGGTAGCCGGTAAACTTACTTTTGCTCTAGGTCTAACATCCTGACCTCAGGTTGGCAACGCACCATTACCATTTTTGGTGTCTCTAGGCGGCGTGAATATATATATAAAATAAAAATATAACATAAAAAAAAAGAGTAATACACGTAATATTGGCTATTGTAGTCAAGTCCAACACCTGAACCGCTAGACCACACAGGCGATACAACTTGTAATGGTTTTGTATAATTTGGAACGTGGACGAAGTATCGGGTTATAGCTAGTCCTTTATAAATATGCAATCTGTCTCCATTCCTATTTCAATATTTCAAATTAAAAATAACTTGCGTTTTTGGAATCAAACCTTAGTGCAATTCGATTTATTTAATCGCTTTGGCAATATTAATACGTAATCCTTAAATCCCTTTTACCAGGTAATTAATGCTAGTGGTTGGTATGCAATGACAGTAAGTTCATTTCATGATCAATATCAATCTTAATATAGATAAATCTCGTGTCACAATGTTTGCCCTCAATGGACTCCTAAACCACTTAACCGATTATAATAAAATTCGCACACCATGTTCAGTTCGATCCAACTTGAGAGATAGGATAGCTTATATCTCAATGTATGGTAAAAAAATTTCCATCCGAGCGAAGCCGGAACGGGCAGCTAGTACACATATATATATATTATAAAACAAAGTCCCCCGCTGCGTCTGTCTGTTTGTTCGCGATTTACTCGAAAAGTACTCAACGGATATTCATTCGGTTTTCAGCAATAGATAGAACAATTCTTGAGGAAAATTTTAATGTAGAAGAATTATTTATAATAATAGTAGGATTTTTATTCTTTAATAACCAAAGCGAAGCGAGGGCGGGCAGCTAGTTGCTTATAAATACTATTTAATATTTTTATGGTGGGAACTTGTTGAGATAAAGCAGTAGCGGAGTTAGCGCAGGGCGCGGCTGCGGACGACCGCCCGGGGCGCGGGAAAGAAAGGGATTCTTGCTCAATGAACGAGGCCTCACAAAGTCGTTGATTAAAAATGGATTTTTTAACAAATAACTGTTTTGTAGCGCGTTTTTGTTTGCAGTAACTATTCCTAGCGAAAACCTTAAGAAGAAAAAGCGTCTGGTCTTATTGTACACTTCTTACAAAGTCCATGTAAGAAATGTACAAAACGTTTTCCCGACGCTTTCCTTCTAATTAATAAAAGTGCTCTAAATTACTCCAGTACTACCTTTTATCATAGTCTTTCCTACACTTTAATACAGACTATAATGTCTACTTTACTTTTAGTTTAGTCTATGTTTATTAAAAAGATGGTATAGTATAATGTTGAGAAGTTTAGCAGTTCCTAAGGCCACTTTCCGTCTCCAACATCTTATCAGCTCCATTATATCATTAATTCAACATTAAACTTATTGTTTGAGGATAGCCGGATAAAAATATTGCAAGTTAATTGAAACCTTTTCAAATACATACATTCGTTAGAATTGCATTAAAGGGACGGATAATATATTTTGCCCAGGGCGCAGTTAGTGCTTAAGCCGGACGCCGGAACTGAGATATCGTAATAAAGTTAGTCTATGTGCTTCCCCAAACTACATTACATTTCTATCCTTAAATTAAAAATGTGATCTCGTTTTGATTGAAAGCCTGTCACACATTATCGCATTCTGAATAAGATCCGCCAAACAGTAACATTTAACATAAAACAAATAAGCACAAGTAGGTACCACTTACATGGTCAATGTGATAAAAAAAAAAGTATCTTCACGCCCATATCCCCGAAGAAGTAGGCAGAGGCACACCAGGGCACCCACGACAAACCGAAAAATCCAATTTTCTTTTTGTTGGCCGACCCGGGATTCGAACCCGGGACCTCATGCAGTCAAGTCCAACACCCGGACCGCTAGGAAACAGAAGGGATTATGGTCAATGTGATCAGATTTTTCTAATTCTAATTCAAATGTTTGTGATCTAGTGGGCCAGGGTTGGACTTGACTTCAACGTATTTGGCAATACGGGCGTAAATATACTGTTTTTGATTCCGATTAGGGATACATTAATATAAATTGTGTTGCCTCTGTTTACCTTTCAATCCCCTTAAAACTAAGTATGTCATCATACATCAACCATTACTTTAGGTTGGCCGAAGAAAGGACGCGGAAAAGAAATTTTGCAAGTCATTAAATTTTAGTATTTTTTTAATGTAATAATTAATATAATATGGTAAGCAATTCACGCCACCCAGAGACACCAAAGATGGTAATGGTGGGTTGCCAACCCGAGGTCAAGATGTTAGGCCTCGAGCGAAAGTAAGTTTACCGGCTACCTTACCCTCCGAACCGGAACACGTCATGACGTTATACGTTATGGCGGCAGGAATAGGTAAGGCGGTGGCACCAATCCGGGCGAGTCGCTGCGAAACTCTACCACCTAGTCAAATGTCACGATGTTAGTGATGATAAGCCTATGCGTTTACGAGCTGCCTGGCACAGGAAGACAGATGGTCTATTCTACAAAGGAGCCCGGACCAACACGGGGTATTAAATTAATATCCCACTTCTGATTCATATTTTAATAACCTCTATCCCAATATCGTATCTTTCAAGACGTTTATTTTATTATTCAGATTAAAATAGTCTCAAACCCCAGACGTTTTGGCTCGTGGCAAAATTCGCAGTGCGGCCGTCGTGTGGACATTCCTGTGATATTTTTGTATAATATTACTTTTTTATTGCGACCGCGAGCATTGGTGCGTTAAAACGATTTTTAATAGTGTGTTATAAAAATGGTGATCATTTAGCCACATTGACGCACAAAGCTCTTGGAGGGAAATGAAGAAGAGAGGACGTAAAAATATATTATGTGCAGTTTATATGCAATATAAATATAGACCAGAGTCGATAATTTTTGAAACCAAAAAAAAACAGTAGGATGAAACTCATTAGAAAAAGAGAGGAATATGATCAAAATGCAAGGAAAAATAAATTACGGTCGATCCGAGTTCAGGAAGTGGGAGGGGGGGGGGTTAAGGGTAAAAAATGGTTTACCTTAATTTCCGGCAAAACTACAAGTTCTATGGAAAAAAGTTAAATGGCAAAGTTGTAGGTAGTAAAGAGATCTTCAACTTTTGTATTTGCAATTTTTTCACATAACCTGAAAATTTAGGTGAAAAATTCAAAAAACGATATACTTAGATATCTTTTTCAAAAAAATTGTCTTTTCTACGAAATTTGGTGAAAACTTACCCTGTTATTTGATTTTAAATATTTATTTTTTCGCCTTATTTTAACTTAATATCAAAAAAGCACCCTAATTTTTAATCGAAAATTCTGACGTCAAAATATCAGCTTCTTTTAAAAAGTTTGACCTCCCCGCTTCTCGAACTCGGATCGACCGCAATTTATTTTTCCTGTCATTTTGATCATATTCCCCTCTTTTTTTAATGGTTTTCATCCTACTGTAATTTTTTACCATTTTTGATGGTAAAAATTTGTCTCCCGAGTATTCACGGAAGGTTGGCAACCCTAGCTAGCATAGATTAGTTACCAGGGAACTATAACGTTTTTTTCGATAATTAACAACGATATCTTAGCAACAATACTCCACAAGGCCTGTATATCTCCTCCTCCAATATATGTGATTGTAGATCGGTTATGGTTATTTGCGAAATAAATCAAATACAATTCTGCTATAATTATATAATCACCAAAACGCAGACATATCTACATACATACATATATGTTAATCACACAAATACCTGCCGCTATCAGGGATTGATTTCAATTCAATTCATTGATTTGTAGAAGTAGGTAGAGTCATAAGTCTTAAAGATTACATTACAAAAGAACGGCTACTGGCCTAGTGGCGTACAAATATAATTTAGGAAAAAGTGCGTAAATTTTAAAAAAATAATTTTATAATTTGCAGCACTCAGTTTCACTATCTCACGTATGTACGCAGCCATTGCAGGTTCAATGCAGAACTAGTAATACTCCAACTAGCCTGCTCTTATTTATAATATTACTAGAGGCCCGCCCTGGCTAAGCACGGTTATAAAATATAAATGTAAACCTTCCTCTTCAATCACTTTGTCTATTAATAAAACCGCATCAAAATCCGTTTCATAGTTTTAAAGATTTAAGCATACATTATGTCCCTTTGTATAGGGACTGACGAAGCGACTTCGTTTTATACTTTGTAGTGATTATACATAAACTACATAAAAAGAAAACCTTTAGCTATTATTCACACTAACTATTTTCATTTGTTGAGATAAATATTGTTTACTGAACTGAGTGATAGTGTATAATTTGTGGTAAACTAAAGACAAGATAGTGATAAATGTGTGCAACAGTATGTCTATGTGGATAACACTTATAAAGAGTTCCCGGTGCGGTCTTAACTGTTCTCCAAAACCACTGTTTGTAAGTATTTGTGTTAAAACATACGAGTTGAAACCCAACCATGCACGCCGCGTTTAAAAGAGAAAGATAACTTTTTAGCAGTAGAGTTTTGAGAAAAATCTCCCATTTTAGTGCCACCGTCTTACCAAGTCCTCTTGCTGTAGCGCTTGTGTTTGCTACAGTTCTGTTTCGGGTTTGGTAGGGAAGAAAAGCTCATAGTATGGTTTTTAGTCTAGATGAAAGAGGTTTTAGCTTAGATGTAACCAGCAGCTTCCCCGAGAACAGCGGGTATCCGTAGGGATTTTCCATACCTGGAAAAAAAAGGGTGTCCTGTAAACTAACGCAAGAGACTTAACCTCCCAGCTTCAGGTTGGTTACCATCATATGTATCTTCAGGCGACGTGTGTTTTTACAACTAGTCCATGCCCAAATTTTGGTATCCATATCTTCAGAACGTCTATGTTTGCATTGTGGTATTTCTGTTTGAAGCGTAAATTAGTTGGTAAACTTCATCACACATCTTCAAGTTGGCAACGCAACGTTAAGCGGTGTGTTTTTCTTGATTTCAGTGATCAGTTTACATATTTACCGTTTAATACCACAGCTTTTTTAGTATTAAACGGGAAATATTCACTGTTAATGTTGAAAACATTAGTTTTCCAATTATGTATGTATGCATATTATGTATGTATGGGTATGTAGAAGAAAAGACACATTGCGGATTATTTAATACACTTAGTATTAATATACATATCCTCAAGTTTTGAATGTATGTACGTTTGTCAACAGCTTCAAGTACGAAACTCGCACGCCGAATCGACCGAGGACGACAAGCGCAGCGATGACAGCAGACCGCTCAGCCACGCTTCAGACTTCAGCAGAGATAATATTTGTGAGTTATTGTTGGATGCTATATTATTTACATGCAGTAAACAGGCCTCGTGTGTGAACTAGCTGGTGACGGTCTGAAAGTAATTAGAACTAGCTAAACGTTGTGTAATATTGAACCCTTGTAGGAAAGCACACCGTGTGTTTTCATACTTATGGATTATCAGTCTGTCCACAAAGGCGTTTACGCGCATAGCCTCTCGCGCATAGCAAAAGCTCGGGCTTGTCTGTCAGACGAATTCTTCGCCTGTTGATTAAAACACGGCAGTTGTGTTGCGACTTGTTTACCGTCGATGGAAATGTCTTAAAAGAAGAGAAAGGCGACGAATTTGCGTGCAATAAGTCCTACCAATTCCTTTATTAATAATAAAAAGGTACGTTTTAGAATTATAAAGACGCATTACAAGTACCCATTGTATGTTTTTTGTGAAATGAAAAATGTTCTGTTATATAGCTACTCTTTTTTAATTTCCTTAATTAAAATTTCGATATCGATTCTGTATCTTGGAGGCAAGAATGGCAACGTAGCATGCGCGCATCATCTGGGGCGATCCTACGTATCTCGAGTACGCGCGTAAAACTCGCCTTGTGGACAGGTTCTTATTTTAGATCTTCTCTATGTACCTAGTGCAACAACTCGTACAAATTGTTTTTTTTTTATGACATTGGAAGGCAAACAAGCAGACGGATTTCCTGATGGTAAGAAATTCCCGCCGCCTAGAGACACCAAAGGTGGTAATGGTGCGTTGCCAACCACAATCCGGGATGTTAGGCCTCGAGCAAAAGTAAGTTTACCAGCTACCTTACCCTCCGAACCGGAACACGTCATGACGTTATGGCGGCAGGAATAGGTAAGGCGGTGGTACCAATCCGGGTGAGTCGCTGCGAAACTCTACCACCTAGTCAGATGTCACGGTGTTAGTGACGGCAAGCCTATGCTTGCCTTTTACAAGCTGCCTGGCACAGGAAGGCAGATGGTCTATTCTACAAAGGAGCCCGGACCAACACGGGGGAAAGCTAACACTGCTTTACCTATTTCTGTCGTTATGGCATCAATATTCATAATCGTCATGTTTAGTAGGCTAAAAGGAGGGTAGTGGGCAGACTTGAACAAGTAGACTAAGATCCCATTCGTAAGATAGCAACGTGTGAGTAGCAAAGCCGCACGGCCATACATTTTTTTCTTTTCTCGTGTTATGAACACAAAAATTTAAATAACTGTTCGAACATCTCATTTTTTTTTTCTTTGCTATATAATTATTTACTACAATTAATTAATGGTTGGACAGATAAGTTATGTTCAGCAAAGTACAAATATAGGACATCTATAAAGATGTCTTATCTATGAAGATATATAAATACATACTAGCTGGTGCCCGCGAAAAAAATATCTTTGTATTAATCCACGTTTCCCTCTATGTATGTACTAAATTTCATGAAAATTGGTTTAACAGATTTTGAAAGAAAAGAAAGAAAGAAAGAAAATATATTTATTTGCGGAATATGTGTGTTAAGGTTGTTACAAAATTATTTAAGCTTTCCAACATATTCTACCACATTGTGGTGTGCAAATAATTTAATATTTTTATAAGTATAAAATAACTAATTATATACACAATGTTTTAATATTCATACGAACAAATAGTTTTATTCTTATTATAATTTGGTTATAACTTACAAATAATTTTAAAATGATAATAAATTTAGCCCTGTCTACCGTAAACTACCACCGTTTCCAAACCTAGCCAGTCGGGAGAAGAAACGGCGAAACAAACTCCCTTGGCAGCCAGTAGTATAATCTATCGTCCTTGTAGTACCATCGTTTCCAAACATAGCCCCGTTTCTGAAATTATAATGAATTATTATTATTATTACAAAATTTATATTATTTAAGCTTGTCTGCAAGAAAATGTTTAACACTATAATATGTCTTATCTAACAACAAGTCAAATAACTTCTTTTGAAATCTTTTTAATGGCAATGATTTAAGATTATCAGGAATCTGGTTGTATATACGAATGGACATGCAATATATATTAGTTTTGCAAATATTGAGTTTTTGGTTAGGCACATGTAGTTTCTCACTATTTCTAAAATGTGATAAACCTAAGACCTCAGCATTTGTTTGAAACAATTCCTCAGCATTTGTTTGCGTAAAGAAGTACCAAACAAACAGACAGACAAACTTTCGCATTTATGATACTATTAGGATAATTAATATTTTTCCAGTGTCCCTCAATGGACCGAGACGAAGTCGTCGCGGAGGTGCAAATGAATGGCAACGACCCCTTACCAGATACCTGCCGGTCGACCGAGATGACTTCGACCTTCGACGGCACGTCGAGTCCGCCGGTAAGTACAATCCCCGGCACATAAGTTGGCAAGAGTCGTTAGATGCGCAGAAGCAATTATTTAGGTCTCTTTGGTGGTCAAGCGGGATGCGGGGTATGACGTAACGCCAATCCGAGCGCGTGATTGGTGCGTCAGTCGACCGCTGCCTCCTGATTTGTGTTTACGTTACGATCGTTCTCGAATACACTTGCGTGCACGAAAGTTGTATCCTTTGTTGTTGTTAAGTTTTTTTTTATTTTTGTTGAGTTATCGTTATTTTAAATGTAGTTTTTGTTACGTTGCT
>NJDD01002435.1:14188-26244 GCA_002245505.1 Calephelis nemesis
TTAAGCAATGCTTAGGAGGTTACTTAACTATTTTTTATGAATAAGGCAGTTAGTAATTATTATGACACAAACTAATTTCACTTCATTATTGTTTAAGCGAATTTCTTTAGCGGCATTGTGAACTTTTAGTTATGGTAAAAAACGTTAAACTCGCGTCAGGATATGTGAAAATTCGTGGAGTTAAACCACTGTATGTTGTCTCCGCATTTCATACTGTGATTTTCGATTGGCTGGCCACTATATTTTCGAGCTAGCTACCCTCTCCGGACTGAAACATGACATTATCATAATAGTTACAGCAACAGGCAAGTATGAAGTACATAAACATCAAGACGAAGTGTATTTCGAGCAAAAACTTGGAATCGACGAAGCGCGTAGTAAGTGCTGCTAATTAGAAATGACCGCTCGTGGGGCGGAGAGGAAATTTATGGTTATTAACTTATCCCAAGTGTTATCAGAATAAAAGGATACTGGGCATTAACTATCGGGATAATTATAGTGATACGAATAAGATAGCTTTTTGTTTTTATCTTATTCATTCAAATATGTATACATATGAACCTTTAATTTTCTGAATTATTCAATTACTTATGTTAACATTTCTTTTATTTTTAAAAGTTTTTCGCCTCTGTGGTCTAGCGGTTCAGTTATTGGATTTGCATTAGGTCCCGGGTTCGAATCCCGGGTCGGGCAACAAAAAGAAAATTGGTTTTTTCCAATTTTCTAATAAAAAAAATGTTGCTCGGAATAGGATATGTGCCCGGTTGGCGATGGGCTTGCCACCTATCACATTGTGGGACTTAGTATCTTTGGCTAGTCGTGGGTGCCTTGGTTGTGCCTCTGCCTACCTCTTCAGGGATATAGGCGTGAAGATACTTTTTCTTCTCTAAATTTATTCTGGTATCTATTTAAGTATTTCTTTGTATTAATATCGTTGACTAACGCCCGTTTACGTACCCGTAAAACCCGTTACGCAAGCATAATATAATTTCTTACTTTGGGGTTAGATTCAATTTGTATAGGTAACTAGTCCATGGATATTTATTATTATTTACTTATTTGTCAAAAAAAATGCAGACACTGTTTTAGTTGAAAGTGGGTTGAATAACCTGATTTTTTTCTAAATAAGTCTAGATCCCTAGATTGTGTCCCTGGGATATTGAGTAAAATACATATTTTTTTTTATATCTAGATGACGCTCTTAAATTATGTAGTTTCGTAAAAATATGTAGAGATAAGTATTTGAGAAATAAAATATAAAACGCAACTTTGTGCAAGCGGCATCACAGTTTAAAATGTGTGAAACGGAGCCCCATTTTGCAGTCAGACAAAGGCGCTCCGATGGATGACGCTCTTTGTCTTTGTAATAATCAAACACTGCAACTCTTTCCTGACGTAAGTGTATTCTTTCGTGTTGCCACTGAGTACTTTTTCATTTCGTACTTTTGATATTAGTGTGCGAGTATGCTTACATGTGTGCGTGGAATCATTCGTTTTGCGCGTGTCCTTTTTATGATAATGGAAGGCCAACAAGCAGAAATTTACGCCGCCTAGAGATACCAAAGGTGGTAATTGTGCGTTGCCAAGCTGTGGCCGGGATGTTAGACCTCGAGCAAAAGTAAGTGTACCGGCTACCTTACAGGACATGGCAGGAATAGGTATGGCGGTGGTACCAATCCTGGCCAGTCGCTGCAAAACTCAACCACCTAATTAGATGTCACAGTGTTTGTGACAGTAAGCCTATGCTCACCTTTTTCGAGCTGCCTGGCAGGAAGGCTGTTAGTCTATTCTGCAAAGGAGCCTGGACCAATACGGGGAAAATGGAAATTGTTCCGTATTTAGAATCATTATTATAGAAATTTGTACTATAAAGTTGGCAAACCTACTCATACGTTAGTAAGTTTATAATATGGTTTCAGACTTGAGCACGTAAATAGCAAGAACTAAATGCCAGAAATATTATAGTTACCACACCAAGCGAATAGGTGAACAATAAATTCAAAATTAGAACAATAGCTTCCATTTTGTTTATACCAAAAGGTATATTCGAAATAATAAAGAGTATTTAGCGTAAGAGTATTTGTGAGTGTAAGGCGCCCTGTTTCGCGCAACTTTCATATAAAAAATAAAAAAAAAACAGTAGCAGTCGTGGGATTGCCGATAGAAGTGAAAACGGAACTATTAAGTTGAGAGCAATTAAAACTGTATGCAAAAATTATATAAAATTTATAAAAGCGTCCAACGCGCACATAATACAGTCAGAAATAGTCGATGTATTAGTGTATACGTGTACACAGGCTACTGCGCGTGCGCTAGTCTGGCTCTCCATAGCTATAGATATACTATTATCATTAGCATGTCGGTGACGCGAACCGACGATTTTACCCTCTACCAAAACGCTCAACGCGCCTAAAGAAGTTTTCACTTCAAAAATAAGTTGGCTATGTTTTTTATTCGCCTAAATCATATGACAGTGCCTTAAATCTGAATACCTTTAGACTTACTTTCAAATTAAACGGGTAATACCTATCTGTCAAGTGTCATGTGTCACTTTAAGTAAACTTTAAACAAAATTCGGGTTTGCTATGTTTCTATGGCAGTCCCGCCTCTTATAACGTGATATATACTCTTTGCTTACACCTAGTTCATATGATTCACAATATAAAGGTTAGATGTTTTTGCATCACAAAGAGAAAACTTTAACGTACCGAGATTTACAAAAATGTTAAGCATTTCGTAACTTTTGGTAACATTCATAACTTTTTGTTTGGTCGTTAAAATAACTTTTCATAATTCAGATATTCTAAAAATTCACTACATTTTTCGTTTGTAATTTCACACACGGCAACACATTTTTGCGGACTTTAAGTACGTTTTTGCGACAACACACAGCTACAAACATGGCGGTCCATTTTAAGAGTATTAATAGGTTATAAAAGAATTAAAAATCTCAACGCATAAATTAGGCGAGACGCTAAAGGTTTTGCGTTAGATTATCTAAAGTAGTTTTTTAGCGAAAGTGCCCTAAAGTAGACCCTTTTTTTTTAAGAAAAAGGTTTTTAAGATAACCTTTTTCATTTTCGATCAAGAAAGCTCGTGATAATTATAATAACCTATAGAATAGAATAGTGCACGAAAAACATAAAAATATAAAATACATTAAAAATAAAACATAATATCTAAGTGATACATAAAGACTTATTAGCCAGCAGTCAGCAATCGGTTCGAGGCAAACTTGTAATTTGGTAATACGTACATACATACATATCTTAACGCCAAGTCCTTTACGGGGTGGGCAGAGAGTATCGATTGCCAGACCTCACGATCCTGACAAATCTGTCTGGCTTCCTTCACATTCATTACCCATACATACAAACACGTCGGTTTCGGAGACTCTTGACACCACCCTCGGATAATATCCGAGTAATTTGATCACGCGTCGGTAATACAATCAAAGAAACATTGTGTGATGGCGCTCTTAGTACACAATAAAGAAATTTAATGCTCAAGCTATGCAATTAATAATAAATTGCTGAAAAATTACCTAAAATAAAACGACCGGTAATACAAAATGCATTTTTAAAAATGACTCTAAGGTTACACAAGCTCGGAAACCAAAAATTAAACTTGGGTTTGGAATACAAACATTTTATTTTTACCCCAAAACTTTCCAATTACTCCGATAATTTACCAAGATCAACGACAAAACTCCAAAGTACCGTCACATCTTTTATATATCCGTAAAAGCGATAAAAAGTATTTTATTTCATTTATTAAAGAAATAAGAGAATTTATCAATAAAAATCCGTAAAAAGGTTTTCGCTATAGTTCAAAAGAAACATGGCTGTTAACAAGATGAGGGAACTCCCCGATAATGGCCTTTTTGTTGGTGACCGCGTCTGTGATTAAATTGACGGGACCATCGGAAGTACAAATTGCGTTAGGTTTTCGAAAGTGGTTTTTACAAACGCATAGACAAGGCAAAATGTCAAAGTCAAGTCAAAGTCAGCAAGTCAGAAAAAGATAAACGCCGGTTTATAATTGGCAGTATTCATTGTTGGCACTTGACAGACTTTCATTAGTATTTCATCCGGGTCCTCTGTTGAGAATAGACCATCTGCGTCGCAGCCTGATGGTTCGTAAGAGCAGAGGTGGATCACTGGTGGTAGAGCGTTGTGCAGCAAATTTCCCGGGCACCTCACCTCCACCACATCACCTACAACAATGGTGTCTATGAGCCACGGTTGTCTCTTTTTATCAAAAGAGCCGTGTGCTTGTTCGCTTAGATAATAAATAAAATGTCAATATTTAACAGCTTGCGCACAGATATTTTTTTCGTACCTACTTTTCGTCCCTATTTGATCACAACATAACTATATAATTCACGTTATTTTGTCTATGTTTTTATTGCTATGGAATATTAGAGTACAGAAATACGAAAATGCCGTCCGAGTTCTGGAAAAGCATACCATGGGTTAAGGCAATTGAGACAAAGGGTTCATTGTGAATTCTCAATACCGAATGAAATGTAGGAAAGCAGACTCTGTGTCAGGAAATTTAAGACAAAGGGATAATTGGAAATGCTCATTACCGTGCGAGCTGTAGGAAAACAGACTCCCTGTCAGGACATTTGAGACAAGGGTCTAATTAGAAATGCTCAATACCAAGCGAGCTGTAGGAAAGCAGACTCTCTGTCAAGATATTTGAGACAAGAGTCTAATTGGAAATGCTCATTACCGTGCGAGTTGTAGGAAAACAGACTCCCTGTCAGGACATTTGAGACAAGGTTCTAATTGGAAATGCTCAATACCGTGCGGGCTGTAGGAAAGCAGACTCTGTGTCAGGACATTCGAAACAAAGGGTTTATTGGAAATGCTAAATACTGTGCGACTTATAGGAAAGCAGACCCTGAGTCAGGGCATTTGAACTAAAGAGCTCATTGAAAATGTTGAATATCGCATGTACTACCGGTGAATAGACTTTGGATTCTCATTCCATGTTTAGATTGCGAAGATGATTGTTAAATTGATACACTTGGTGATTATTAGTTGTAAATTTGTCATATGATTTTTTATTAATCGAATTTCAAATTTTGTAATAAATAATTCCTAAATAGTTCAATGCCTTTTGTTACAGCTTATAACCATTGTTTCTGGTCTATTGTTGTGCTGGACATTGTTTAAGACGCCTGTTTCAAGATTAGAAACTTACGCATTGTGATGGTACACAGCAGGTACATAAGTTTCAAAACTAGAAGCGCAATACGATGGCCTTAGAAGGTGTTTGAATTGGGTATATGTGTATGGAAACATATATAAGGCCTTTTAAATTAGTGCACGAAATTGTACCTGGACATTCTAAATATTTAAATGAATCAGTAAAAATGTAAAAAATAAACTTAAAATAAATAAAATTCAGCACTTTTAATATTCCGTATTTATTTGCTCAAGTTCAATGACCGGCAACGATGACACACATACCTAGATGCAGTTACTAAGTACGTATTAGTTAGAATAAAAAGTGACTAGGAAACGTCTTGTAACGCTTTGTTCCATCTTTCTCCTATCCCGCGTATAACTGAGATCTAAGCTAAGAACGTGACATGTATTGTAGTAAAATTAATGCCTGTTATACTATTTACCAGTGAAGGATTATTTCCATTTAATGTTACACCCTAGTGGTAAAATAATCCTGTAATGGTGGAAATAATCCTACACACAAATGACAATATAAGCTTTGTACATTTTATCATTCTATTGTGGCTTTAAAATAGCAGTAAAATGCAGACTTCGTCATTTTGTTATTGATTTTCTAGTCATCAACTTTTGAAATGATTAAGGATTAGGTATGTGATGGTTGTTGCCCGCAGAAACAAGTTTAAATGTCGAGATAGAAATACCAATATTTCCGCACAAGAATATGTGCCGCAGGTGCAGGCATACATTTTCGCTGCGCCGTAAAGAGAGGGCGATACTTTCTCTCCTACGTCGCGCCGGCTGTTTAATCTCCATCCGTCTTACCAATTTTCGGTAAGGTCACGTGTCCTGACACGAGTTTAGAAGTTTTTACCCATTCCAAAAAAAAGTGCGCAACGCCGCTTAAGAAGTTTTCGAGAATACGTCGAGATAGAAATAAATATCAATATTTCCGCACAAGAATATGTGCTGCAGGTGCAAGCATACATTTTCGCTGCGCCGTAAAAAGAGGGTGATAATTTCTCTCCTACGCCGCGTCGGCTGTTTAATCTCCATCCGTCTTACTAATTTCCGATCAGGTCACGTGTCCTGACACGAGTTTAAAAGTTTTTACCCATTCCAAAAAAAGTGCGCAACGCCGCTTAAGAAGTTTTCACTTGAAAACTGAATTCTATCTATTGAATATATTAAAAAAAAACTTGCAGACTACTAAAGAGGGGCATACTTTTTTCGAATTTTTGTGTCTGTCCGAGTTACCATGACCGCGATTCATGCCTTTTCTACTGAACTGAAGGTAACAATTAACAAAATGTGTCTGTTAATTACTTTATATCCCGAGTAAGGTTATAGGATACTCTTAATCCTGCTTATTAAAGGGATTCTCTTAAGAGAGGACTAAAAGCATAAAATGTTAATCGGGCTATAATTCACTAACGCGTAGTCCGATTTTTGATTTGTTTATTTTTATTGTAGTATGTGCTTTACAGATTGTCCCTTATTGGAACGAAGTTTAAAGGGGGCTAAAAACTTCTCACGAAAATTTGTAACGACACTTCGTATCGTATCGACACACACTATCGAGATTCGAGAGTAACCCTATAGACCTTGAAGAATAACACAGGCTACTAGTGGTAACAAAAAAATTCAAATCGCTGGGCGCAGATGACTATTAATTTGGTGTTAAATAATAAATGTATATGCAGTTTAACATTAAAAAGAACTAGCTCAGTGTAAATCCGCCCTAATTCGTTCTATTAATACTCCTAGTAACAGAGTATTTGATGACGGAAACGTTTTAATGAAGCCTCGCGAAAGTCAGTCTTTGAAATCCATTTAATCCCATAATTAAATTGTATTCTTCTGATGTAGCCGCCACAAATAAGCCTATTTATTCATTTAAATTAACATTCATCAACATGGTTTGAATTCCATTTACAATAAAAATAAAAATTATGGAAATGGAATTTATGAATTAGTTTACGTAAACTTAGGGATTTTGTTCCGAAAATATGCCAAGCTGAGGGATTTCGATTTCAATTAGTAAATCATTCAATCGTCAAAATTGAGTGTTTTATGCGATTTTCCTAAATTCCGTCTTCAGATTCAGATTTGGTGGCAATGGGATCACCTCTAATGTACGATTTTTCAAATAAAAAAATATCTTTTAAAATCAGTTCAGCGGTTACGGAGAAATCGATTAAAATACACGTACATATAAACTCCTTTTTAAGTCGGTTAATTAATCTTTGTTATACAATTTTTACCAATACCGGATTAATTCCATTATATTTTTCCACCAGGGTGTTATTCCAGACTAATGGAATTTCCATGGCCTATATAGGATTAATGCAAAAGCTTTCTACATTTGGTCATTCAATTATGACTTCGAAATTCTGGTCATAGCAGTAAAATGCGGACATGTCATTGTTTCGCTTTTTTGCTTCATCGTCTTTTTAAATTATTAATTTATTCAAACTAGCAGATATATTTTATCATGTTTAGAAGTACAAGGCTACTAGGGGGTTGTAAACGGCTGTAAACCTTGGTTTGCGCAGGTCCTTAGATTTCATCCAAACTAATGGGAAAATTGAAACAAAGGTTCCAACAAGGTAACCTTTGTTGGAAGGCCTATTTGCAATAGTCAGAATATCTTTATGGTTAGAAATGAGGTTGATGCGGTCTTAAGTTTAAGAAACTTTGAACTTGGTCTCAACTTTGAAACTCGCTGGTCGAGACATTAGCCTAATAAGTAGACGGTTGCAAACATTGGTTTGCATTCGTCTAGACTGAAAATTTAATTCAAATTTAATAACAATTGGAGGGTGAAAACAAAGTTTGCTCCAAAGTTACCTTTGTTGGAAGTCGTATTTACAATTACAACAGTTTAGGATGTCTTTAAGTCCACCGATCAACTTCGAGGCCCGGATTCGATTCCCGAAAGGAGCAGGCATTTGTGTGATGAACACAAACTCTTAATTTCTGGTCCGGGTGTTCGGAGGTAGAGGTTTATTGTTATAGTGTTTGTATACTCCTAATCTAATAGTATTATGTATATACGCCTAGTTCAAATGCTCAAATATTTATTGATAGTTTAGAATTATAATTGGAAGATATTACGAAAAATTCTAAAAAGAAAATTATTTTATGCGGAGATTGGAAACCTTTTAACCCCAAAATAAGCAAATTATATGCTTGTGTTATGAGTGTTAGTCAACGATACTAATACATGGAAATACTTGCATAGATACCATAATAAATTTAATAACACCCAGACCCGGAAATGCAGACATCTAAATGCTCATCACACAAATGCCTGCCCCCGTCGGGAATCGAACCCGAGCCTCGCAGTTGAGCGGTGTAGTTAGGTGTGTACGCTAGCCACTCGACCAACGAGGCGGTCAAATTTTCCAATACATATAAACATTTATCATCACGTTCTCAAACCGAACAGGACACAAGCATGTATAGACGTAATTGCTTGTATAGTAGTACTACTAATTAAATTATTATGCACAATTATGTACTTCGGTTTTACACTTTTTACTCTTTTGACACTTTATACTTTTATTTTTAAATTGGCGTACCTAATATAAATTTAAGCAAAATGATTAATTATGTAATAACAACTCTATATAGATATCTTTAAAATACATTCAGATTTCCGAAGCTTGACGAATATAGCCGAAGTGCATAATTTAAATACGAGTAGTAATACCGTAATTTAGATAACGTTCAGTCTGACACTCATACTCTTGGTTTATCTGACCATTAAACTGCCCAAAGTATACAAGTAGACATTAAGCCAGTCTCAAATTATAAGTTTAAGCGCAGTTTTTAGTTTGAGACAAAGTGCCTTTTTGGTCAAAACAATATTAAAAAGTTTTGTGAATACTTGTCATCTTTAAGCTTTAGTGAGACTCTTAAAAAACAAAATTGTGAGGAAGCTTTTAACGAATTTCATGTCATCTAGACCTTATTTTTTGAAATATGTTTTCTAAAGTTGCGATTTAAGTATCAAATAATTTAATAAAAAATAATGGCTGTCTAAAGGTCTTTTAAAATGTTGTAAAGTAAAACGCCAATTATATTTAAGGCATCAATATTCACATTGTAACAATAAGGAAATAGGCATACTTATGTACATTATAAATTATAGCCTTTATCTAAATGTATGTTGGAATCTCAAAAACAGGCATCATTGAAATATATTGAAAAGTCATCCAATAAATGCAAAGCCTCATGGGATTTCATTAAAAGTGCATTTCAGAATAAAAAAATGTAAACTAGAAATAAAACAAATTAAAATAAATAACAAAATGTTTATGACACCCTATAAATTTGTGGACAGTTAAATTAGTTTTTTTTACAAATCAGGCCAAATGTAATCCTACGTAGGGCAGCTCAGCTCTATGTTTGGTACTAAATCCCATGTACTATACAATCATAATAAAACTACATTTTTGAAAACTGTATGATGTTGATGAGTGTGATACTTCGCTACTGGCAATAATAATGTTAACATAGTAATGTTAAAGAATGTTGCCACTGTAATAGCTAAACTTCTTTGCCATATAATTAATTTATCAATTTTTGAAGGGAAATATGCTGAACGTTTAAAAAAAACAATTGTAACTTTGAAATGGGGATACTTCTGACATGAACAATACCAGGCCTTTAATATTAGTTCCAGTTACTTATAAGATATTTGAAAACATAATGTATGAAAAACTTTATATTACTTACTTAATTTTAGCATATTAAAAGACAATCAATATGGATTTAAGAAAAGTAGATCAACAATTTAAGCATGTATTAATGTAGTAAATATTTCAAATCAAAAATATTTGGCATTAGAAGTGAATCATTGGAGTGGTTAATGAGCTATCTAGAAAACAGAAAGCTAAAATATCAAGAATTTGATGAATTCAGAATCTTTTTAATAACTGCAGTGTACCACTAGGTAGTGTTTGAGGTCCATTACTTTTTGTAATTTATATAAATGATGTGCGTCTTGTCATGAAGCATGATTCAATATGATTTGCTGATGATACTACCCTTCTCATCAAATATTAAAGCAAACTTGACTTAAAAGAGGAAACACCTGAAACCTTATCCAAAGTCTCGAGATGGCTTTATGAAAATAGTCTTAAAATAAACCTTTCTAAGACAAAATTAGTATAATTTCAAGCACGTTTTAGGGAAACTAAGAAACTACATATTTTTCTAAATAATGTTAATATTAAGAATGTAGATTCTAATAACTTTCCAGGATCATTCCTGGGTAAATAAAAAAAAGGTGTAAATGTTTGAAAAACAATAAGAGAAATTGCAAGCTTTAAACGCGTCTCTTTTACCCTAACATGGATATGTTTCCTCAGTACTACAATATGGTGCCCTGTTTGGAGATCAGTTGCATTATTGTAAAACACTTTTTAAATTAAAAAAAATATCTACACCTTGCTTACATATTTTAGGTGTATGTGTATTTGTAAAATACATCATTATTTAGATTCTAAACTTCTTATCGTCGGAGCTTGGTGGAATTCCATTCTTGATGTAATTTATTTAGAAACACTTGTACTTTCCCCAATATATTTTATTATTTTTTTATTTGTTGTTGTTGTTGTTTAAAAAAATAATAAAATATATTGTGGAAAGTACAAGTGTTTCTAAATAAATTACATCACATCATTATTTGGTTAAAACAAATGCTGAAATTTTAGTAATTTCACACACGCACATATCTTCACGCAAAGTCCCTTACGGGCTAGGCAGAGAGTATGGAGTGCCAAACCTCACGATCCTTGCATACCTGTCTGCCTTCCTCCACATTCATAAATCTTTTCATACAACGTACCTACTCTTGACACCACCTACGGATAGCGAGGAATTGCATGTGCTTAGTCAAAAACTTAATATGTATATGTGTATTGTATGTCAATTCGTATGAAAAAATTATTAAAAAAATCCTGATCGCCTTAAATCACTGCCTTTAAAAAAGTTTCGAAAGAAGTTATTAACTTGTTATTAGTTGTTCAAAGTACGAGTAAATAGGGTTAATCCTGGTTGCCGGGGATTTTTAGCCTTTTCTTCTCTGGACTGGCTAGGTTGGTTTGGAAACGGTATTTTAGGGTAGTTAGGTAAAACCTAATCAAGTTTTAAAATTTTGTTCAAATATCAAAGCACGATATAAAGAATAATAAAAAATCAAAATAGTAAATTTGTATAATTTTAAAAATATTTACTTTCAACAACGCAGTAGTATATGTTGGTATAAACAAATATCATTTAACACACACATTCAGCAAATAAATAAATAAATTTAATTTAATTTATTCCGAAATGGTAGAATCGATTTTGATGAAATCGCACACTCGATAGGTGTAAGAATAGGTTTTTATCCATATTTCATCCCCCTTTGTGATAAGGGTGGTACGGGTGGTCTACTCCAAAAGTTTTTTTTTTTTAACTTTTGGACTGAGTTTTATGGCGTGGCGATATTTATAAATATTCGAGGGCCAAACAGAAAGTTTTTAGAACTGGCAACTTATAAGCATTATATTAAAAAAATAAGTTTAAATTTTGAAAATAGAACTCTTTACCAATAATATTGAGTAAACATTTCATTCATTTGTCATTTGTTTTACGATTTGGCGGCAAATTGAAAATTGTCTGTGCACGTCAGAATGAATTTAAGCCGAGAAAATTTTCGTGCAATGATTTTTTATCACTTTCGATATCATATAAGTCAAAAAGAAAGTTATGATAGACTTCGATTGGCTTTTCACGATGAAGCCCCATCTCGTGCCACAGTTTACAACGGGTTTAATGAATTCAAACGTGGTCGAACTAATCTCACCG
>NJDD01002435.1:39408-50316 GCA_002245505.1 Calephelis nemesis
TGTTTTTAGCATCATAACATTTAAACGGATGGGCTGATTTTGATGTGGATGTTAATGTTTAAAATTCAAGATGGTTCTTAGTCAGGGTAGGTATAAAAGATTGTTCTTAGGAATAAGGAAGCCTTAGTAGTGTATAGGTATTGTATCCCTTAACGTATTTGTTGCTGTACAAATCTCATTTTCCACGTCATTATACTGTATAAAATAAATCAACTCAAATCATTTGTCTGGCCCAAAACTTGCTACTGTAGCACTGCGAAAACCGCTTAGGGGCTACGTCGATGCGTATGTTTGTGTGAGTTTCGATAGCTAGTTTCCATACTATTTCATATTTGTTTTCTGTCCAGTTTTAGTTTCACGGCAAGCGCCCTGTCTTAATTTATATAAGGATTGTCATATGTGCCTTATTACCAGGTGAGTGCAGGTTGAATGGGGCATCACCAGCAGGGACACTAGTGGTAGAGTGCTTTACAGCAATTTGTCCAGGTAAGGATCCATGGCTTTATCTATTCCTTGTCGCAATAACGACACGGTGATGTTCCGTTTCGGACTGAGGGTTAGCCAGTAGACATGCACATTACGCCTGATTCCCCGGCTATATTACAGCGACCCACCTATAACATCTATGGTGTCTACAGCCCTACAAGAACCTCCGATACAAAAAAACAGAATATAATTTAGGAGAAAAAGGAATTTTAAGAAAGATTTTAAAATTATGGATTTATTACGTATTAAAAATATTAAATGTCTCTCTACCAACTCTTGACCAAGCTTGAAAAAGGTGGTCCCATCTCCTTTTTAAAGTGGTGGAGTACTCAAAACCCACCCTTGACCTACAGCTGGATAAACAAACCAAGTATATCCAAGTAACCGCCTATTTGGTCGAGTGGCTAACGTCATGCCAAACTACACCGATTAACCGCGAGGCTCGGGTTCGATTACTGACGGGGGCAGGCATTTGTGTGATGAACATTTAAATGTCTGCATTTCCGGGTACGCGTGTTTATTAAATTTATACTGGTATCTATTTATGTATTATTATTGTTGACTAACAACCATAACACCAGCATAAAATTTGATTACTTTGGGGTGAGATTCAATTTGTGTTACTTGTCCAGGGATATTTGTTGGACTGAAGTTCTTTTAGGGCAGGCTTGGAGGAGATAGGAATTTTGCAAGCCGAACTGAAAAAATATAATAGAAACAATCGTAAGAAAAAGTGGGTGGAATAAAACCATTGAATGAGACGTGCGCAGGCGTGACAGTTGCTGCGCGACCGAACTGAAAAATTGTGATAGTAAAAACCGTAAGAAAAAGTGGGTGGAATAAAACCGTTAAATGAGACGTACGCAAGCGCGACAGTCGTATACACAAGCGAGTAGTGTAAAACACCTATCTCTTTCTCCCTCACTCCACCTCGCCAATGCATAGTATGTACTCATGAATTGTGTCGATTCTATATTAGGCGAAGGAACTTTATTCCTACCTGGTGTCCCACGACACTATTGTCTTTTTATTTATTATTTATCATGTATTAAGTGATAACTGAGAATGATTGCTGCAAAGAATATAAGCTTGCGTGACCACAACCAATTCCAGAATTAGCTTGTGAACCTTCCTTGGTAAAATATCAAAGTAAATCTCGGAGGGTCCTCAATAAATCCTAAGCAAACACACGTTAGCTTTGTGCTTTTCAAAAGCATTCGTAATGAGGCAAAATATCGAAAATACGAGGAAAAATAGTTTTATTAATACATCCCTAAAAGGTTTTGCTATTGGATCCAACGAGTTGGTGATTACCTGAGCGAATAAGGTCAAAGAGTAATTTTTTTATATGTAACTTGGAGATTTCTTCCCAAATATATCGTAAACTGTAATAAATTATGTTCGGAAGATTGATGTAGATGTTTATTATTTTGTTAGACGCCGGGGTGGGGCTATCCTGTCGCCTGCTGGTGGGTTGTTCACACAATTTTCACCACTATCAGAATTTTTTATTTCCAATACACTGGATAGTTATTTAATTCTGCTTATAAAAAGAAAGCCTATATGCAATTAAACTGAATGCACTTAAATATTAAGAAAAACCTTCCAAGCGCGAGTCGGACTCGAGCACGAAGGGTTCCGTACTATCATCTTTTTTTTATGCTATTGGAAGGCAAACAAGTAGACGGATTTCCTGATGTTAAGAAATTCACGCCGCCTAGAGACACCAAAGGTGGTAATGTTGCGTTGCCAACCTGACGCCGGGATGTTAGGCCTCGAGCAAAAGTAAGTTTACCGGCTACTTTACCCTCCGAACCGGAACACGTCATGACGTTATGGCGGCAGGAATAGGTAAGGCGGTGGTACCGATCCGGGCGAGTCGCTGCTAAACTCTACTACCTAGAAATCACGTCTATAATCTATAACACGTCTACAATCACATCTATAATAGAAAATCACGTTTGTTGTATGGGTACCCCCCTTTAATATCTGCTTTATTGTTATTTAATTATTTATTTTTAAAAGGTAATATACAAGTAAATATTCTGTAAAAATATGAAGCGTCTACCTGTTAGATACCGTTTTCAATATTGAGCAAAAAATACGTTTATTGTATGGGGACCTAAATATATCTATATTTTAATTTTTAGTATTTGTTATTAAAACAGCAACGGAAATACATCATTTGTAAAAATTTCAGCTTTCTAGCTGTCACGGTTTATGTAATACAGCCTGGAGACAGACAGATAGACAGACACACAGCGAAGGCTTAGTAATAGCGTCCGTTTTTACCCTTTGGGTGTGGAACCTTAAAATGGTGCTGGTGGCTAAAATTGGGCAGCAGAACACAATTTTGGAATTTCTATTAGTCTGTCTGTGTCTCGACCGCGATTCACGCCGAAACTGCTCTACCGATGGTAATGAAATTTGGCAGGTATTTAAGTGTTTTACGTTTCGAGGAAGGTTGTTACTATTTATCCCGATTACTAGGGGTTCATGTGGGAGAGGGATGGAAGTCAATTACAGGTTTAAAAGTTAAATTCAAATTCAATAAAACGTCGTTCGATTTCCCATTCCCATAACCCATTTTTCTGTCACGTAATAATGAGGTTTAACTGATGTTAAGCGACAACTGTTACCTGTAGATACCGTAGCAGTTTTTGGTGCGTGGTGCGGTATAAAGGATAGCGTAACACTTTAATGGGCGCATCGCAGCGCAGTAATCCGCTTAAATCGCATTCATACATTTTGTATGAAGCAACTTTTCATAGGCGAATTTTTCTGCGCGGTGTCTCCGATGCGGCCAACAGTCACCAAAAAGGAGAGTAAAAAATAATAAACCCCCCTGCGTGTAAAACAGCTGATAGATAACAAGATAAAACAAGTCTGGAACAAGATAAAAAAATCAATAAAATAAATAATAATAGCCAACGAAATAAATTTAAATAGTATCAAAAAAATATTAACATAAAGTTACGAATTATTTCAATAAATCCGATAAAATAAGTTATTGCTAACTATTAACTAAATGTAAATATTTCTCCAGTATTGTATTCAAGAGTACCTAAAGTGACATACTCAATTACAATTTCCAATATTATCTGAATCGAGCTTCAAGAGTAACCCTACAGCTATGGCAACAAAAAAGTATTTTTCCAATTTTCTAATAAAACGATATTGCTCGGGATAGTAGGTTTACCACCTTTCACCTTGTGGAACTTGGTGACTTGGTAGTCATGGGAGTCTTGGATGCACCTCTTCCGACATACGGACCTGAAGGTACTTTTTTTTGCAAAATTTATTTAAAAAGAAATTTAACCAATCGTTATCAAATCTTAAAGAAAATTTGAAAAGTTAGAGTCAAAAAGTGCAAAAGAATTTTAAATTAATAATTCTGCTCTTTTTCCTCAGTTAAACTGTTTTATTAAGACAACATTATTTCCACTGTTTCTCCTTACCATTAAGAGGATGAATGATTAAGACATGTTTATTCCAACAAGCATTAAATCCGAGAATGTTTTGTCTGTCTTTCTTTCTTAGATTGTGCCATCGATCTCCACGCGATTTACCGCTCACACAGGGATTTGGTCTGATAAATTAAATAGTTCTGAGTGTGATATAGTACTAGGTCTTTTTATAATATTGGCAAGCAAATAGACCGGTTCCAGTTGGTAAGGTAAGCATACCTATAGGTACCATAATTTAAGCGTGCTAAGACTGCAAAAACCCGACTTAGATTTCAATGCATTTATTTGTGTAAATGTTCTAGGTAAATTCTAGGTATACAAATGAAGCGGCCAAGTGCGAGTCGGACTCTCCCAAAACGGGTTTCGTTACATCATTCATTTCGTAAAAGTTGTTTGGTTCATTTCTTATAATTATACTATACAGTGGTAGTAGTTTACGTCACCTCTGCACTTATTGGGATAATATCACACATTATACCAAAAGGCTTATGCTAAACAGTTGCGCTATTATAAACTATACAGCGCTATCTCTTGACAGTGAAATACAACTATTTTAGGTGTAGTGTGTGTGTTGTATCTATTGAAAAAAGTACTTACTAAACCTCGTTCAAACCAATTTTTGGTAGAAGTTTACATAGTAATGTACTTCATATACATTTTTTAGTTTCATCTTATTCATTTTTTAAAAGTAACAAGGGGGCATTTTATCACTTTTGGAAGTGTCTCTCTCTGAGAAAACAAATTTAGTAAAATTTAGTAGAAACCTTGTTATTATTCTGGGAGACCTATATATAGATAGATTCCATAGATACCCCACACTTAAGGATTAGACGAAAAAAATTGCGTTCTAGTAAGTATGGAAGCCTCCAAAGTTATTGTCATTTTTCTCTTTTGTGTGAAAATCTTAAGGTGGTTTACGTAATTATTCAGTTACAAAGTTTAAATAGCGTAGCTCATACAGTTTCGGAAAAAAGTGGCTATGACATACGGACGGATAGAGACATGACGAATATATAAGAATCCGTTTTTTGGCCTTTGACTACGGGACCCTAAAAATGAGTATTTTCGTCGGCTTTCCTGATTCCTTGGGATAATAATTCTTAGATCCTGATTGGGTGGCTTTGAGACCACCTACGACGTACGCTCTTTCAAACAAAAAAGCTTTTTGAAATCGGTCCACAAATGACTAGGAAATTGATTATCATGTTTAAAAAATGGTATTTTTTTATGATACCGGAAAGCAAACAGGCAGACGGATTTCCTGATGTAAGAATTTCACGCAACCGTATGACACAAAAGGTAATCGTGCGTCGCCGACCTAGGACCGGAAGGTTAGGCCCCGAGAAAAACTAAGTTTACCGGCTAGCTATCTTATCCTCCGAACCGGAACACGTCAACGGCAAGCACTGACGCTATTGTGCCAGGAATAGGTAAGGCGGTGGTACTAATACGAGCGAGTCGCTGCGAAACTCTACTTAGGTGGTAGTAAAACTCTACCACCTAGTCAAATATCACGTTGACGGTAAGCTTATGCTCACCTGTTACAAGCTGCTAATAGTTACTAGGAAGGCAGATGGTCTGCTCTACAAAGGAGCCTGGAATAACACGGGGGAAAATGTAACTGTCGCAATAAGAGGTTTCAGCTACCTTTTAATTAGTCATTAAGTCAGAAATAGTTATGACTTAATGATAGATTAAGTGTTAATTGACGTCTCCGAGTGCGGCCGTAAATCTTTCTTGAGTAATCAAAACGGCCAAGAAATTAGTCTTATTGCGTGACGTATTTAGGTAACATTATTCTCACCAAGGATTCTTTTTTTTTATGTTATAGGAAGGCAAACAAACACGCGGATTTCCTGATGGTAAGAAATTCACGCCGCCTAGAGACACCAAAGATATTAATGATGCGTTGCCAACCTGAGGTCAGGATGTTAGGCCTCGTGCAAAAGTAAGTTTACCGGCTACCTTACCCTCCGGACCGGAACACGTCATGACGTTATGGCGGCAGGAATAGGTAAGGCGGTGGTACCAATCCGGGCGCTGTCCAATCGCTGTACCAATCGCTGCGAAACTCTACCACCTAGTCAGATGTCACAGTGTTAGCGACGATAAGCCTTTGCTCGCCTTTTACGAGCTGCCTGGCAAGAAAGGCAGATGTTCTATTCTGCAAAGGAGCCCGGACCAACACGGGGAACGGGGGGGATTCTTTCTTTCTTTCTTCTTTATCCATCACTTTCCTAACCTTTTTTGCTGTGAATGTGTTGTATTAATTATGTTTTTAGAGCATAATGTGAGTATTTTTTTAGTTTTTGACACTGACGTTAGTATTTGCCATTAGTTAAGTTGAAATTTGCACAACGTTACCCGATTTAATAAAATCGGGTTTTAATTATCCAAAATTTGTAATAAGTCGACAAAAAAAGTCATGTCAAGGTCTTAAGTAAAGCGATGACCTCGTTAGTCGAGCCCATTTCATGAGATTTGGCGGCAACGAGGAATTGCACGATACATTTATGATTTTTTCCATTTGTATACTTTCACTGAAAATTGTATAAAATACCACCAAAATTGATTAATTTCACTCAATATAAACACGAAATTCAATAACTTCGAAAAAACTACTAATATCATTTCTCTCGATGATGCTAAAACTCTAATGTAAGGTTACATAATAAACAAAAGATTGTTTTCATTTGAAGTTAAATGTAAATATAGATAGGGAAGGCACTGTTAGTGAAGACGTTGTTTACGAAGACTACTAGCAAATACACGTCAAATACGGTGCAATTTTAAATGAATAATTATGATACGATCCTCGGATCCTCGTTTTGTTAAGTTAAAATAAAGTAGACCACTTTTGTAAAATTGACAATGAAACCTGTGGCGTAGATTATGTTTTTTTTTGTATTTTTAATCAATTGAACCCAAGTGTGGACACTTGTTAGTTTCTAATTTTTAACCAGTAGCAGATTATCCTCAAGGCAAACTAGGTACTTGCCAAGGGATGCGAGCTTATAATAGGTCCGGACATGAATGAAAAACAGCAGATACAACGCAAAATACAGCCTTATCCCTCAAAACTACCAAATCAATTTCGATAAAATTGTTTAAACAGGTTTAAACAGTGGACCTTTTTTAACAGGTCTAAAAATTTCTCTAACTATTCAAAGTCACAAACTACTAGGTAGTAGGTATAGATCTCTGCTACGAGAACGCCATTAAATTTTTTGCCTAGGGCGTTCTCGACAATTAATCCGTCTCTATGTTCAACCGAAATAATTCTGCTCAGGGGAGGTAGGTCTTGACTGTATAAAGCATGGGATCTCTTAAACCGCAAGATTTGTAGCAAAAATCCCATTATTAAGTAAATGAAAAATTTATTCTCAAGTTTTTTAGTTTCTAATATTGTTAAATATTCAAATATAAATACTCGCCTTTGTGGTCTAGCGGTCCAATCAATCATGAGATCCTGGAACCGATTACAGGGTCAGGCAACAAAAAGAAAATCTGGTTTTCCAATTTTTTAAAAAATATATTGTTCGGGATTGGATATGAGTTCCGTTGGCGATAGACTTACCACCATCATAGTGTGGGACTTAGTGTCTATATTGTCGTGGGTGTCTTGACTGTGCCTCTGCCTGCTTTTTCGGGATATGAGCGTGAAGGTACTCACTTGTTCACAGCGGTACAGTAGATAAAATCTTATTTTTTTTATGACATTGGAAGCCAAACAAGCAGACACATTTTCTGATGGATTTACGCCGCTTAGAGACACCAACGGTGGCAATGATGCGTTGCCAACCTGAGGCCGGGATGTTAGGCCTTGAGCGAAAGTGAGTTAACCTTACCCTCCGAAACGGAACACGTCATGACGTATATTTTTCCTTCCCTTTAAAAAATATACATACCTACAGAATAATCAAGATATTATATTATTTGACAATATTTCAACGCATTTGACTCGATAATCGACTCAACTCGACTTTATACGTAAGAACATTAGTAATGCGTAATAATTTGAGTTTGTAAACATAATATATTGACTCCTATTTTAAAGCCGTTTACTATTTTAAAGTTGGTGCTCTACAAGAGAGGCTAAAACTCGGTGTTCTCCTTCCCACGAAAGTCTTATAACGCACTCTTAATCAACTTAAAAAAACTACAGAATACAGAAGGGTGTATGAAATTCAACAACGAAAATGCAATCTCGTGATTGTAGTTCAACAGTTATGTAAAGTTAAATATAAATATCGACAAGTCGAATTGTTTCAATACTGATAAATGAATCGATGCAAAGCACGTTGAGTTTAATTTGATTGGGGAAAAATTAAAATCAAACTCGCACTGAATGTTTAACAGCGTGGAGGCTTGGTTCATAACTTGCAAGAGAAATGCAGGTTTGTGATGCATTTTAAAAGATAGTCTAGCGAGTAGTGATGGGTCTCTAGAGACTTAAGTTTAAGTTCAATCTCACGTCTCAAAAGTTTACCTTACATGACTGTTTTGTGTATGTATTGTATAAGCATGATATAATACATATTGTTTGGCTATTTTCTACTCGAAATAAATTTGGGAAGCAACTCATTTCGAACAGTAACGGAGTCATGCTCGGTGACACGCATGCATTTCTCAATTAAAAAAACGCACACACATATATTAATTGTTTTTTTGAAGTGAAAACTTTTTTAGCGGCATTGCGTACTTTTTTTGGAATGGGTAAAAACTTCTAAACTCGCGTCAGATCGTCAGAACGTAAGACGTCGCACTGCACATGCGCGAATAAAACGGCGCGAGATCTAAAATAAAACGTAGATTCATTGCTGTTTTTGTAGTGCTTAGATATTTCCGAAGAATATAGGATGCGCAATGGATAATACGCCGCAATATACCTTCCATTACATTCTCACAGATAGCAGATACGTATAATATCAACAGACATTGGTCTATTTGTTCCATCTTGAAAATAAGCTTTATGTGTAGACGAGCAATGTTCGTTGTACAGATAATATGACGACGCTCTTAGCAGTCACGTAGTCTTACTCTAGCGAGTTTTTGTCAAGCCAAACGCTGGTTGTTGATATGAAAATAATATTTGCGCATAAATTATAGTACTTTCATACTGATACTTAAAGCAATTCGTGCAAAATTATTCACTAACTATTCCAATATATCAAAAATGCACAACATTAATATTCAAGTTTGCACTTCTGCCGGCTTTCACGGAGTGCAACCCGTCTTGTTTTTATTTGAAAAATTCTCAAAGAACTCGATATCATTAATATAAAGTAGCTGAATTTAATTGTTTTACATAACGAGTAAGTGATTGATAGAAACATTGGAGATGTAAATAAAGTTCAAGTATTAAATTGAGTTAGTAAGAAGTAACATATCGTCTTTTAAGAAGTAACATAATAGTAGTAGAAATAGTAGAAAATAAGAAATTTTTTGATTTTGCGCGCTAGACTATCTTTATAACAGAGAATCTGTTCAATATGCAAACAGTAGTTTTTCCCGTTTCACAGAAATTCTAGTTCCATGCCGAGGTAATGACTTTGCCGTAATAACCTTTGATCTTGCTGGGATTCATTCTGCATAGCGTTTTCCCAAATCGTGTCAAGGTTTGCTTATGCCTAACCTAGATCAGTTACCTGGTTTTAACGCTCTTTAACTAGATATTTCCCGTGATTTCCTTCACATGAATATTATTATTTTAGGCTATTTACACTCACTCGGATTGGTTCCACCACCTTACCTATTCCTGCTGCCATAACGTCATGATTTGGAGCGTAAGGTAGCCGGTAAACTTACTTTTGCTCGAGGCCTAACATCCCGGCCTCAGGTTGGCAACGCACCATTACCACCTTTCCACCTTTGGTGTCTCTAGGCGGCGTGAATTTCTTACCATCACGAAATCCGTCTGCTTGTTTGCCTTCCAATATCATAAAAAAAAGAAAAAAAAAGACTATCCCCAAGTATGGTTTTAACATCCTCTAAATAGCTGCAACTTTGATCACATATAGTTTGAGATTTTCTTAGACTTATTTAGCTTCGTTTGTGTCATCATCACCATCATCATCATCAGCCGGAGGACGTACACTGCTGGACATAGGCCTCCCCCAACGAGCGCCACAAGTCACGGTCACCAGCCGCTTGTAACCAGCGACTCCCCGCGACTTTGACCTAGTCATCAGTCCACCGGGTGGGAGGTCGTCCAACACTACGTCCTCCGGTGCGGGGCCGCCACTCGAGAACTCGTTTGTGTAGGTAGTTATATTTCAGTAGGCATTATGTTTAGTATGTAATTACATTAAGTAGTTATCTCTAGTATAGTTTTGTACACCAGGTCTGCATATTTCATTTATTGTTTTCCTTAAACGGGTTGGCTGGAAGAAATTTTTATTCATTAGAGTTAAGTTAAGAGATAAGATTGTACTTACGTTTAGGTTAGTCTTACGTTGTTTTGGCGTACAGTAGTGTTAATAATAACAATATCTTGTACTAGTTACCTATGTTCCCTGGGCAATTTTGCTTGGCGTGAGGACACGCTTGAATAGGCATTTTATTACTTGTTTCTGCCATAGCATCAGTGTTTTTTTACGTATCATCTTACGGTCTGGAGGGTAGATAGGCAAATTTATGCAAGGCGCATAAGACTTAGTAAGCAACGCATCAGTACTACTTTTAGTGTACAAATCTGTTTATGTTCAAAATTTAGATTATTCCAGTAGTGTAGTGGTAGCACTTTACCTATTCCTGTCGCCACAGCATTTTATAGTCGTTTTCTGTTAAAGAGAAGAGAGTAGCTGGTAAATTTGATCATGTAACAAAAACTCAACCTAGATATGGTGCTTATAGCCGACGGTTCTTTCCCTATTAGGAGAGCCTTAGTCTTAGGCGAATATTACACTGCACCGCAAATCAGAGCGGCGTAAAGCGTTTTTGATTTAAACCTTGA
>NJDD01002435.1:59983-77788 GCA_002245505.1 Calephelis nemesis
CATGTCTCGACGTTATGGCGGCAGGAATAGGTAGAGCGGTGGTACCACCTAGTCAGATGTCACGGTGTTAGTGACTGTAAGCCTATACTCGCTTTTTACGAGGTGCCTGGCAGATAGTCTATTCTGCAAAGGAGCCCGGACAAACATGGGGATTGTATCGTATTGGCCATATCTTCTATAAAATAGATAAAAATAATCTCTGTCTCAAAACTATACAGAGGAAAAATACAAACAAAATATACATGGTATAAGAATACCAAAACCGGAAACACGAAACACGACCCGATATCTGAGATATTAAATGTATACAAATAAAATTATACAGGATCAAAAGTGATGAAATGTGAAGTCCAATATTTGTTAGTTAAGGTTTCCTTTAGAATTTCCCATTAATATGTTGGGGAATTGTTTCCGTTTTCCGGCTTTAATGTTTTCTAAGCCTGAGAAAATATAAACACGACATTTTTGTAGTTTTAAAGAGGCAAGTTTAAAAAAGTTGAAAATATACATAAAGTATCTTCACGCCCATATCCCCGAAGAGGTAGGCAGAGGCACAACCAGGGCACCCACGACTAGCCGAAGATACAAAGTCCCATAGTGTGATAGGTGGCAAGCCTATCGCCAACCGGGCACGTTTCCAATCCCGACCAACATTTTTTTTATTAGAAAATTGGAAAAATCCAATTTTCTTTTTGTTGGCCGACCCGGGATTTGAACCCGAGACCTCATGCAGTCAAGTCCAACACCCGGACCGCTCGACCACACAGGCGACTATACATATGAATATACATTTTCAATCTATATATATATATAAAAGAAAGTCGTGTTAGTTACACTATTTATAACTCAAGAACGGCTAAACCGATTAGGCTGAAAACTGGTTGGGAGGTAACTTAAAATCGGGAGAAGGACATAGGATACTTTTTATCCTGTTCAATTTTGAGGAAACTGGGAAAAACAACATTTTAATTTTTCCCATACAAACTGAACGGGCGGGATGAAGTTCGCGGGAGCAGCTAGTTTTCTAATAAAAGTAACGTTGCTCTAGATTGGACATGTGCCCGGTTGGGGATAGGCTTGCCACATATCATATTGTGGGACTCAGTGTCTTCGGCTAGTTGTGGGTGCCCTACTTGTGCCTATGCCTACGCCTCCGGGGATATGGGTGTGAATATCCTTTACTTTTTTAGTAAGTATAGTTAATTTATATAGTACCTTATACTTTCTAACCAAAACCACGGAAACATTTTGTAAAAGATCAGCTACTTAATCCATCAAAAGTCCAAAAAGTAAGGACGCTTGAGACTATTCGTTAGTTTGTGATTTACCGCCCTCCCACCTGGAGCTCGAAGTTTTTAGTTGTTAGTAGTACGAGTATATCAACTGCGACACCTGGGAATCTCTCATTCTACGAGTGTAACCAAGTCACACGATACGGTAGTAATCCTTTAAACTAAAATAGAATATATTTCGCAAATATATTGCGAAGCCGCCTCTGTGGTCAAGCGGTCCGGGTGTTGGACTTGACTGCATGAGGTCTTGGGTTCGAATCCCGGGTCGGGCAACAAAAGGAAAATTAGAATTTTCCAATTTTTGGAAACGTGCCCGGTTGGCGATAGGCTTGCCACCTATCACATTATGAGACTTAGTATCATCGGCTAGTCGTGGGAGCCCTGGTTGTGCCTCTGCCTACCTCTTCGGGTATATGGGCGTGAAGATACTTTTTTTTTAGAATATATTTTTATTCACATTCACCTTACAAGAGTCACCTTGTGACGAGTCTATATAATACTGAAACTACCACCGGATCGGAACGCGGCCGCGTACTGAGAAGATCCGGCAAGAAACTCAGCGGGCTTATCTTTTTTTTTCCTTATTCCATACACATTTATTAGTATTACATCACACATTACTTTTAAGAGATTGGTATGAGGAGCAATCAATCCCAAGCTCTCTTATCCGATAGATATTCAGCAATGGAATGTAAAAAGGTTATTTTTATACAATTTCACTTTGACACATTTTTTATATTTATTTAAAAAATGTGTCAAAATGGCAGGTCTTTAATATAATCGCTAGCTTACTAGCTTATTTTAATTATGCTAGCTTTTCTGTTGAACACATTGGTCGAGGGGTTAACGTATACTATTTTTTTCTATTTTTATGCCAAAATACAGCGAACAAGCACTCGTCTCCCGTAAAAGAGGTTACACACGGATTAAAATATTGGTTTGCATCCGTGTGGAACTTAGATTTAATCCAAATTCTGATTTGTTTCAAAGTTTCTACCAAGGACACCTTTGTGAAAGGCGTGATTACAACCGTCTGAATGATGCTTAACGGTAAGGGATAACTGCAGTCTGTAGACACCACAGTGCGGCACTGACTGCTTCAAACTCTGGACCGAAATATGAGATTGTCATTATGGCGTCAGGAATAACTAAGGCGATGGATCCCTAGCCGGGCAAGTTGCTGCATAGCATTTTACCACAAGTAGACGCCTAGTAGAACTAAGGTTCGATTCCTGACGTGATCAGGAATTTGTGTGATGTCATTTTTGTATGTCTGGGTCTAGGTGTAGGACAAAATTTATTCCAATATCTATTGGAATATTTTCGTGTGTATCGTCTAAAAACAAGCATAAAATATTCTTAATTAAGGTTTAGTTTCAATTTGTGTAATAATTCAAGGACATATCTATACTCATCCACTCTGCGTCTTATGCGCTTTATGTAAAACGAAAAAAAGTATATTCACGCCCATATCCCCGAAGGGGTAGGCTACCTAGGTATACATAGGTAGGCTAGGTATATATAGGCTATAACCAGGACACCCACGACTAGCCGAAGTCCAGCAATGTGATAAGCGGCAAGCCTATCTCTAACTGTGCACATATCCAATCCCGAGCAACATTTTTTTTTAATAGAAATTTTGGAAATACCACATTTTCTTTTTGTTGCCCGACCTCGGATTCAAACCCGAGACCTCATGAAGTCAAGTCCAAGAGAGTAAAACGAAAATTAAAATCGAATTCAATTTTAATATTATTCCGTCTTAAGGCCGTACTCAAAGATGTCAATTATCTTTTAAACAATCTATAAACGAAAAGATTCATTCAAAATTGCGACTTGATGATAGATAACATTTAAATTAACGTATCTGACTAAACGAAAACACGCAAGTAACAATACCAGTAGTAATTAACACCAGTACCAGTAGTAAATAATTAACTAACATCCCGGCCTCAGGTTGGCAACGCACCAATACCACTTTGATGTGAGACATACTCGGCGTGAATTTCTCACCACCAGGAAATCTATCTCCTTTTTTGCCTTCCAATATCATAAAAAAAATATTATGTGTAACTCAAAACCCTACACGCGGATTTTGGCAATTGTCTGTTAATACTTAACACTATTACAGCTTATTCGCAAAAACGATCCTGACTAAATTTAACATGCATTAATTCAAAGACCAGATTTCAAACATAATATGCTAGTTTAATTTTTAAAAACAGCCCCCAAAGGGCCATAACGGGGTATTAAAGTTTACACGAAAATCTATTTTATGCAGATGAAATCAGCTAGTTATACAGATTCTATCATAGAATACCGAATATATTTCTATACTTTTCATCATCGGCACTTGGAGGAATTCCATTCTAGACACAATTTATTAACTTCACCAGTACATTCCACAATATATTTTTTATTATTATATTTTAGCCAACCATTTTCACCATTTAATCGTCACCAGGACTATAGCGACTAAAGTTTTGTCGAAAATAATACCAATTAATTATCATTCTCAAAATGACGGTATTTAAATAAAAATTACTTAGTGATGACATTAGTAAACAAACTTGAATTGACTGGGTTGACAACGTTAGATTTTTCCCCCGATAATAGGGAAATTTTCCTTATCTAACGAATGTTAATGTTATTTATTAAAATATAATAAAAACATACTAAAAAAAACATAATACTGACTTAAATATAATAATAAAGAATATGTTGTGTAAAGTACAAGCAAAGTTAATAAATTGTGTCATGCTAGTTAAACATATTTTAATCTATCTAATTCTCATCGTTTAGTTCAACACAAAATCCTAGTTAAAACACAAAATGTTTTATTAGCATCCGATTGTTAACTAATTGAAACTGGAAACAAGCGAATTGAGGTATTGATTTATTTAGATACATCAGTTTTGATTAAATTGAATATTAATGAAACATACAACACAAATGTTATCAATTAAATATTAGGGCTAAGCCGTAGTAATTTCGGATAAATGCCCTGATAACCTCATTCATAGTAATTTGTAGTAGAAGAACTATTGAACGGTTAAACTAACCTTCTTCACATAAAGCTAGGATTTTATATGTTACTTTTCTATTAGCCAATCATGAATCCTGGTAAGAGTCTCATGGTTGCAACATATTTAAAATTTAAAAAATCTCATAACTCTTTTTTTTTCGTACATTCACAAGGCTATGCAGTTTGAATATGCTATAGCTGTATTATTCGCACCTAACCTGTAAGTCTGAAAAAAATGCTAATCTATTTAATGCAAAGTTGGCATCGAGATAATAAATCTAAACCTATGCCCAGTATATGTAAATGTATATGGGAGTATATTCTTTCATGCTTTAGTAATAGCTAAATAAAAAAGATAACATTTCAAAATTTAAATGATGATATTGTTATCCCGCGAACCATAGTAGATTTGAACTTTCATGATTCACGCGGAGTAAAGTAATAACAAAAATCGTAGCATTGTTCAAAGTGGGCTAGTCAGATAGTTCAGCAGTTCTCAGTCTATTTTACCAGCTATCATATAAGCTAACGTGTGCATGTATGTAGCAACGTAGCTTCAAAGAAGCGTAGCACAGGACATGATCAAATCCACCCTTAGTCCAACAAGTATAAAACTTATACAGTAATTAATAATTTTTTTTCACGAAAAGTCTCAATATCAGTTTCTTACGGAGTATTTACTATTTTAAATGTATATTATTAAAAAAATGTGTGTGTACTTATGTACACGAGTTAGAAGTTATACTTCTTCGGCGTAATAAGATAAAAATCATTTTAAAAATTTTATCTTTTGCCTTATTTTAAATTAGTAAACAAAATTACACCAAACATAGAATAAAGGTATTTAATACATTAAAAGTTTTATTATAATGCATTATTTAGTTAAATAAAGTTTATTTAATATTTAAGGTACCTTTTTTTGAAAAACTGAAATGTTATCTATAGCTAACTTCATGTCGGTTTTTCGTGACGGTGTGCGCGCGCATCGTAAAAATTTACCCTCATCATTTCTTCCTAACACGCCAAAAGAAGTATAACTTCAAAAGAGCATCACGATTTTAAGACGTTGGTCTTGAATCAACCACTTTATTTTTAAAACTGCAAACGAGAAAATTAAAGTTGGATATTTATCAAAACAATGACTGATCATATAATATATCTTCTATAATAATATATCTCATATAATATACTTGAAAATAGTAATAATAAAAATTCTTCAAATTATTTTTTAATTGTTACAGCATTCTAGTTCTGTACTGAGTGTGTGCTTGGCCGCTGTTGCAAAAAAGATAGTCTATTTGAAAAAAAAAAGTTTAGGGCTTTTAGCACCTATTATTATTAATATTAAATTTAACTGTCTTTGCTTCAAATATTTATTAATGAGTTTTTCAAACTTCCGTATTGTCAAATTCCGATCGCATGTTATGTTTATTACAAGAAAAAGCTGTTGGTTGATCAATGGAGATTATATCAGATTCATATTAGATCATAAATAACGACGGGTTGCACTCCCGGAGTGCCAGCGTAAGTGAAAACTTGAATATTAGTATTGTGCATTTTGATATTTTGGAACGGTTAGGGAATAATTTTGCACGAATTGCTTTAATTATCAGTATGAAAGTGTTATCATTTATGTGGTATTGGTATTATATATATTTTCAGAGGATTCAAGCTCTGTGGTGAAATTTTTAACTCCATTCTTTACCGATAACGCGGGTAGTATCAGGTAAATGTTCAATACTACGCTGACGAAGTCGCGGTTGAGCAGTAAGTATAGTAAGTGCTACTATGCGCTTATGCGCTTCGGTTTTAGACTTTTTATTATTTTTATACTTTATACTTTTATTTTTGAATTGGTGGACGAAATCTAAATTTAAGCGAAATGATTATTATGTAATAGCAACTCTATATAGATATCTTAAAAATACATTCGGATTTCCGAAGCTTGACGAATATAGCCGAAGCGCATAATTTAAATAATACTACTGTACACATTGTCATCAACCACTCTACTGGTACTTGTGACCTTTTAAAACCTACCACTGGATCACAACACGGCCTGGAATCAGATCTGGTATATTACGTTGATTGAATATTTAAACAAATACAGGTAGAAAGTACAAAACAGGATGAATTACGGTTTCAATAAATACGTCAAAGCAAAACATTTATCAAGTGAATTAGATCGGAAAGGGTACCGTCAGGCGCTTGATCAATTGTCCTATTAACCGCATTCGTTTGTTAGCTGTATTTATTGGAATTCTTTACAAGTGAACTGTCATTTTTCAAACCAACACTAAATAAGAATGAATTCATTCATCAATTAATCATTCCCTGTAACTTTACACGCGCTGCTTTAAATGGTTAGACTTTTTAAAGCCAACCAAAGAGGGTTGTTATAAGTTTCACGTGTCTTTTGTGTTGTTGCGTGAATATGTGTTTGTCTGTGGCATTATAACTTCTACGTGAATGAACAGACGTTGATGCTTTGGTTTTGTTTTGAAAGCTGACTTGATCGAGATGTCTCTTAGCTACATCTTTATATATATAATTCTTCTGTGAGTGTGTATGTCACTGAACCCCTTCTAGACGACTGGACCGATGTCGATGAAACTTTTTGTATGTGTTCTAAGGAATTCGAGAATGGTTTAGATTTACAATTTGGTCCACTGGAAAATGTTTTTTTTAATTAATTTTTTAATAATAAGTAGTTGTTGATTTTAGGATGTTTCACATCGGATCCGACAGACTGCGCTACTCTCTAAGCATTAATGTCAAGCGATACGAAGTTTGTTGGGTCAGCTAGTCTATATATATAAAAATCAATTGCTGTTCGTTAGTCTTGCTAAAACTCGAGAACGGCTGGACCGATTTGACTCCTTTTGGTTTTGAATTAATTGTAGAAGTTTAGGGAAGGTTTAGAAGGTAAGAAATAAAGAATAACTGCGAGGAAACTAGGAAAACCAATATTTAAAATTTTCCCATACAAACGAAGCGGGTGGATCAAAGTTTACCGGGACAGCTAGTAATTTATATAAGTTATTGAATATTTTGAATATAATTATACTTCCCTGGGAAATTTTATAGTCGTTGTAATTTCTGTGAGTGAAATATGTTTCAGCCTTTTCGATTTAGTATAAAAATAACACACAGTAAAGTAATAAAAATTACGTATTTAAAAATATGCTGAATCAAATGTTACTAAATTATATAAACAGCGGAATTATTGAAAAAAAAAAACGAGAGTTGGGAGGATAGCTCGAAGTTCACTCGGTGTGTTCTGCGATTTGTCCAGAAGCATGTTAATCATTATCTATTAATGCATTGATCAGGAAACTACGCCCATCATGGAATCAAAAATGTGACGCTCAGTCTTCTAATTTTTAATTTTAATGGGAAAATTCAAAAAAATTTAAAATGGTGACAAAAGATTGATAGGTGCCGCTGTTTAGATGGGTGTCCCCCAGGAAACCATTCTTGGACCATTTTTGTTCCTTATAGACATTAATGACTTATCTCACTACCTAAGAGACAAACATGAAATCGTTTTGTGCGCTGGTGACAATTCATTTATATTTAAAGTGAAAGACAACTGGCTGAGTCGGATATTCAATGAAAGTAAACCTTTATTTGAATTTTGAAAACGGGTACTTAAAATAACAAATATATATATTTATTAATTTAATTTTTACCTTGCAAATTTCCTTGTACCCATATAGTTTAAATTTCATGTTCAGTAGTAACGGACTTTGTCGTCTAATGGTCTTGTATTATCGTTGACTACATGAGGTTCCCGGGTTCGATTTCTGGATTCTGCAAATCGAACGTGTTTTTGTTATTTGTAATGGATAATTACCTGGTTGGCAGAAACTTTGCAACCTATTACGTAGTAAGAGCTGTGACTAAGTACGAGTATCTCCACCTAACCATGGGTTTTCTGCGTACACCTCTGTCTATATTATCGTTGATGTGGTACCTCTAGTTTCAGCAGGTTTTTCTCTATTTTCATCTTTCTTCACGTTTGTTTCTGTCCTTCAGCTAATAGGCCGAAATTCAACCACAAGGTCCCTCTTGTTTGACCCGGGCACCCACACAAGCCCCCAGAAAACATTAACACCGGACCGCAAGATCACAAAGTTAACTAAGTTTCTCCATTTTGAAAACAGAAAACTGTATTTTTGTGCCTATTTCTGATAAGTAACCAGGCTAGTGTATCATATGTATAGTGGACATGTGCAATAAGCTAACATCCCGGCCGCAGGACAGCGACGCACCAGTAATATTTATAGTGTCTAGGCTACAGTTGTTTTTTACAATCAAAAACCCATTTGTTTTCTGACCAATCACAAAAAGAACACTATCCTAATTTACATAGCATAGACAAAATAGCTTGGGATGGGACAGTATTTTGCTACCCTACGATTAAATAACAAAGAACTGGAAACTACTCCACTCTTAGTCGCGGCGGTGTCCCATGTGGACGATGTACGTGATATACACCCAAGGAAAAGTTTCAAAGAGTTAAGAGATTATTGTAAATATTCAGGGTCTTGTCTCCTTATTGCCTTTCCTTTATACAAATACAATGAATATGTCGTGTCAACAAATAAAAAGAGTATCTGTGCTGTACTGTACCCATATTTCCGAAGAGGTAGGCTGAGGTACAACCAGGGCACCTACGACTAGCCAAAGACACTATGTCCCATAATGTAATAGGTGGCAATCCATTCCGTTCCAATAAACCGGGCGTATATAGATTTTTTTGTTGCTCGATTTGGGTTGAAACCCAGGATCTCAAGAAGTCAAGTCTGACGCCGCACCGCAAGACCACAGAGGCGAAAAGAAACTGAAAGTTATTTATTCTGTGACCTTATTTATTACAACTTTGAATATCAAACCATCTAAAACCTTAAGGGCCACTTGCACGTTTCTGCTTTAAGTTTAATAGTAGTCTAAACAGTGATCTAGCGGTCCCGGTACTTGACTGCATGAGGTCCCAAACAAAAATTAACTTGAAATTTAACTTATTTTCGCTCACCATTTTGATAACTTTTCTAATGAAAACTTAAAGGCATTGTTAGATTTTCTTAAAGACGAATTTGATTTAAGAATTAACAATGTTTCACCAATATCTACAATAAAATACAATACTACCATCGATGGAGATTTTTCAAGGAACTTACATAATATTGAATCACAAACATATGTGTTTTATTTTAGTTACTACAAACCTTACTTGTTAAATTTATAATTAAGTTGTTTTTTGAAGAGAAACTTCTTTAGAATCGTTGTGATTTCAAAACGGGTGCAACGAAAAAGTGACAGGTAAGAGACACAAATATATATTCATCTCATTCTGTTGCAGGTAAGAGACACAAATAGATATTCATCTCATTCTTTTGTCGATTTACTGAAGTTTCACTTCTATCGTGTGTGAATCGCACACACACTTTTTTTTGATATTGGAAGGCAAACAAACAGGCGGATTTCCTGATAGTAAGAAATTCACACCGCCTAGAGACACCAAAGTTGGTAATGGTACGTTGTCAACCTGAGGCTGTGATGTGAAGACTAAATCAAAAACAAATTTACCGGATACATCATCCTTTGAACCGGAATACTCAGCTGTCGTTATGGCAGCTGTAATAGGTAAGGCGTTGGTACCAAACCGGAACGCGTCATGACGTTATGGCATTATGATATTATATTTATATAATAATTAAAAATAAAACAAAATATTTAAACTCATGACTTTAAATAAACATTGTTTACAATTTTATTAGCATTTTTTAACTTATTTCATTTACCATTTAACTCCTAAATATTGTTAATTTATTTCATGTTACCTCTCATAATACTTTTTTCGAAACGAAAGGACCTTCGTTCCAATCCCATATGTGACACCTCAGACAGTTTTTTGTTTCATTTGAAAAAGTTAGCATGCATCTTAAATAAGTTTAGTTAGTGAACAGTGTTACCAATTTTCCCCATGTTGGTCCGGGCTTCTTTGCAGAATAGACCATCTACCTTCCTGCCAGGCATCTCGTAAAAGGCGAGCATAGGCACCGTGACATCTGACTAGGTGGTAGAGTTTCGCAGCGACTCACCCAGATTGGTACCACCGCCTTACCTATTTCAGCCGTCATAACGATATAACGTGTTTCGGTTCGGATGGTAAGGTAGCCGGTAAACTTACTTATGCTCGAGGCCTAACATCCCGGCCTCATTTAGGCAACGCACCATTACCATCTTTGGTGTCTCTAGGCGGCTTGAATTTCTTCCCACCAGGTAATCCGTCTGCTTGTTTGCCTTCCAATATCAAAGAAAAAACATTACCAATGATAAATAAAACAACTTCCTTTTATTGGAGTGCGGTAAGAACTAAGCCCAATCTGCACAAGGTCAATATTTAACTGCAAAATTTAAAAAGATTGGGTTGATTTTCAATTTATAAACGTATTCTCAGAAAAGTCTATACAATAAAAATTGAATTATGAAACATGTAAGATAGTTCTTTCTTTATATAAATCATAATACAAATACACATTTATGTAACATGTGATTAAAAAAATTTCCACGAGTATTTAACTAAACTTTGGAATGTTAATGTATACTAACAAAACGATTTGTAATAAAACATCATGCATAACTTTTAAGACATATTTTTTTATCCCTTTTATGTACATTTTAGAAGTATTCATGGTTTTAATATCCTTCGAGTATTTGACCCAAGTGTTGAAAAACTGTTTTAATTAGCATTGGTATCTTAAAGATCCAGTTAAGCCTGCGACTGCAACTGCGCTTAAGTTTATTTCTCACATGGGAACTGTATATATATCATAATCAGTACCAGCGTTAGTATATAGTATTATTATTGACATTGAACTGTTAACACAATCCCAACCAACAATCCCGAGAATCACTGCGACCTTGATAGGTCTATTATGATCTCGTCCCATAATTCATTATGCTTACATAAGTTCCGCAAGTACACGTCTATTTATTGGTTCAGTCTTGGTTCAGTGCTGGACAATCACAAAGTACTGCCATATCCTCAGCTTCCAGGCAAGGTCTACCTTCGGGTTCCTGTGCTAGGCTCATCCTGCTTACATGTTTGTATAGTTTACAGTGAGTCAAAGCTTGGACTAAAATCCTGAGCTCTATTAACCGCCTAGTTAGTAGAGTGGTTAGCGTATACGCTTAACTACACCGAACAACCGCTCGGATTCGATTTTCGACAGGAGCAGACATTTAGGTGTCTGCATTTCCGGGTGTGGGTGTTTATTAGTTAAATCCGATATCTATTTGAGTATTTCTATATATTAGTATCGTTGACTAATACACACAACACAAGCATAATAATTGTGTTTGGTTAGATTCAACTTGTGTGACATGTCCAGGGATATTTATTATTAACTATCTTCCGCCCGCGACTCCGTCAGCGCGGATGTCGGTCTAAAACTGAAAAATTAATAATTTTTTTTCTACGTATTTTTTCAGGATAAAAAGTATCCCATTTTATGCCCAGGATAATAAGGTATAATTATGCCAAGTTTCATCGAAATCGAACTGTTAGTTTTCACGTGATATCTGAACATAAAGACAGACAGATAAAAAAAATTTATTCACAAATTTGGGTTTGGTATCGATCCAGTAACACCACCTGCTATTTATTTTTTCAATATTTTCAATGTGCGGAATTGACCCTTCTACAGATTTATTGTATGAATAGATTGATATACATTTGGTGCAAAATCCTCTGAGAGTTTAGGCGTTCTCTTGGCCTACAGTTTTCAGCCAGCTTGACTAGTTTTCTTGGCGAATCCAATTTTCGAGCAAGTTTTATATTAAGTAAGTAGCTAGTATAATTAAGTTAGGCAACTTGTAAAAGGCGAGCTCAGGCTTACTTTCGCTAACACCATGACATCTGACGATGTGGTCGCAGCGACTCGCCCGGATTGGTACCACCGCCTTACTTCAATTCTTCCAAATTGGGTAAATTGATGAAAACTTAATTTAACTATCGGCCAATGTTAACGACCATGCCTTAAACTAAAAAAATAGTACCTATCGAAGTTCACTACAATTTTGACTTTTTAATGCAACTTTCGCTTTTATAATATTCCGAGCGATGTTCACTCCAAGCTCTTGGACTACTTTACGCATAGATTACAGAATAACTCACTTACAAGAGAGTCGTGTTTGAGAAAAGTGAGAAACAGTCGTAAAATTAGATTCGATTCGTTGGGTGCGTAAACTTCTCGACAAATCTCTAATAGACCTTGCATAACGTGATAGAGTAGATTGCGCGCTCTCCTAAATATAATTTAATATTCTTAAGAGGAGTCGGTCGGCACGATAAAATTCTTGATGCAGCTACCGAGTTGGAATTGTCTGAGAATTTTCACCCTTTAATGGGATAGTATAGCGCGCATTTCTATTAAACACTAGCTGTCCCGGCAAACTTCGTTCTAACCGTTCAGTTTGTATGGGAAAATAAAGAATTATTTTTTTCCGGTTTCCGTGTAATTTTTCACAGCTTTTCTCTTCGTAAGAACCTTCTTCTGACAATAACTAACACAACTAAAAGAATGAGCTAAATCGGTTCCATCCTTCAGAAGTTATGCGCTTAGCAACACATTTAGCAATGCATTTTATATCATAGAAGATTAATTATTCGAAATCTGTCTAAACTTGTACTGCTTGATGGGTTGCAATCTTGACAATGTGGTTCCTCAATCTTCTTCAGTCTTAAATCAGACTAGAGACGGTCGTGCTCCATAAGTGCGCAAATCGGTGTTCTACTAAAGAGGTCTTCGTTAAAAAAAATTTCAAATATTTAACCTAATTATCCCGTTTAACTTCACTTTCTGATAAATATGGATACGGCAAATCATGGGGAGACGACCACGATATTTTTGTAAGGAAAGAGGCAATTAAAGAAGCGGTTTACGAGATGGTAAGTGATCATCGCCAAGAACAAAAAGAATCAAGGGCATAGTCAGGATTCCAGACTAGATAGACAAAGAAAATCCCAGACTCTATTGTTGTAATCATAGCTTTTAGCCCCGACGGAATAATGGAACACTACTTGTCTCGAAGTTGGGTTGCCGTTTATTTAGAAACTAGCCAACCTGGCGAACTTGGTATCGCTTGACGTTGAAAGCTACTAACAGTTTGTGTACAACATTTTAAATTATTATTTTTCCCACATTCCCTAAAATTTCCCCAATTTTTCTCTGCGTAAGAACCTTCTCATGACAGCAAATAATATAAAAAAAGGAATAAGCAAGTTTGATCATCCGTTCAAGAGTAGTGCAATGACCACAGGAAATGGAGATTTATTTTTATTTAGACAGATAAGTAAATTGTTTTTTTGGGAACAATCTTGGTAACTGGATTATTTCTGTATAGTCCATTAGTCTGTCTGCTGTGTGGCAGCAAGTCTGGATTGCTGTATCACCTCACCTATTCCTGTCGTCATAATTTCAGTAAATGTTCTTGTCGTGTTCTCCGGTGGAGTGACAGGTAGCGTAGACTTGCACGTGTGGCGTAAGTGCCTGACTTTTCTTAGAACTGGACGCTTATTTGCTTATCTTAAAATATACAGAAGTCCATAACTCTACAGTCGCTAGGTTTTAGACTCTATGTAGAACCGAAACTTTAGCTAGTTACAAAATATTATAACAAAATCTACTTGTAAAATCATGACATTAACAATCATAAAAAACCCAATTAACATTAACAGTTGGCGAAAAACAATTTTGCTAACAATGCGGAACGTATTGAGTAATTGTAACAAAACAAGCAACTTATTAAGATACGCTTGGTTTTTCAATACGCTTGTACTTACGTGTAATGCTTTTTGTTGCGTGATCTTCAACATGCACTATTATCTTCAGGTCTTATCCCCGAAGAGAAATGCAGAGGGACAAACAGAGGTAGGACTAGCTGAAGGCACTAAGTCCCTCAATGTGATAGGTGGCAAGCCTATCGCCAACCGGGCACATGTAACATCCCGGGGGCGTTATTTTTAATAGAAAATTGAAAATACTTATACTCTATTTTTTTTTGTTTCCTCATCTGGGAATCAAACCTGGGACCTCAAGAAGTCAAGACCGACGTCATATCGCTAGACCACGCAAGATGCAATGGTGATAGTATAATATTCCTGAAATACTCCATTTAGACAAATCTTTATGCTGGACAATCTTCTTGAGAGTTTCATTTCGTTAACGAAATTATTCAATTACACTTTGGGAGCGCTCCGCTGTGCTTTCTGCGTTCGGTGGCTCAAGGGTATTACATTTAATACTTTTGCTGGTCTTGATGTGAATTCTAGATATTTCTCGATTTATGTGCTTAAGATGATGAATGAAAACGATAATAATTTGCGCTCCGGATAAACTTTTCAACATATTATTTGCTTAAGCGCCTCTGTATATTTGTAGGTTTAAAAAGGCATGGAACTGTTTGATTCTAAATCAGTTTTATCTTAACACAAAAATAAATCTGTATATAAAAATCAATGTCACTTTTTGTTATAATTTTGTAACTCAAGAACGGGCTCACCTATCCAAACCCAATGACCAATACACTTATAAAATCATGACATTAAAAATGATAAAAACCCAATTAACATAAACAGTTGGCGAAAAACGATTTTGGCAACAATGCGGAACGTATTCAATTTTTTGTTTTGTTGTGTTATATTATTCGTGCGGTTTTATCTGTAGCGAATCACCTACCGGGCCGCTAGTACCGTATAACCTCACGATGTTCATGAATGGTTATCCCAGAAAATTGCGCAGACGCAGGAGCATAAAATTTGGCATACCTATAGTTTATGTGTAGAAGAAGTGCAGAACGCTAATATTTTTTGATAAGAATGCTTATAAAGTACATTAAATCAATAAGTAAAACATTACCCTCACTACCATGCATTTGACACACACAAACAAATATATTGATGATAACGATAAAAGATCACATATGGTGCAGATACAGTCTGGAAACAAAGTAGTTGGTCTTGAGAAATGAAGATGGCGTTTTTATTAACAAGATATTAAAATTTATTATGGTCGAATTTCGACCAACGAGCGACCACTAGTTAAAACAAATTTTGTAAAGAAACCGAGTATTTGCCTATTACAATAATCTTAGAGCAAAGCAACGATTTAGAAACAAACTACTTTAGTAGTATACTAGTAGCCCGTCCCAGCTTTGCACGAGTGGACAAACGTCTATGTTATTACATATATAAACCTTCCTCTTGATAAATAATTGAAACTCTATCTTTTGAAAAAAAAAACATCAAAATCCGTACCATAACTTAAAAATCTAATCTAAGTTTATATAAAGACGGACAGCGGAACGCTACTTTGTTTTATACTATGCAGTGATATTATGCAATCAAGTATATTATATTTCGTTCTACTAAAGTGTTGCCGTTTGTACTTTGTGTTGAAAATGTGATTATCTATAAATGAGGATCTGTTTATTAATTATACGCTGCTATTAGTCTTTGTTAAATAAAAATAATGTGGTATTTCATTGCTCAATCAAGACGTTTTATAAAATTGCCACGTTAAAGATGTTCTAGAAAAAGTAAATCAGTATCTTTATGCCCGTATCCCCGAAGGGATAGTCAGAGGTACAACCAGGGCACCTACGACTAGCCGAAGACACCATAGATTGAAGACACTAAGTTCCACACTGTAAGAGGTGGCAAGCCTAACGCCAACCAGGCACGTATCCAATCCCCAACAACATTCTTTTTATTAGAAAATTGGAAAAATCACATTTTCATTTTGTTGCCCGACCCGGGATTCGAACCCGGGATCTCATAAAGTCACGCCCAACACTTGGACCACTAGACCACAGAGGGTACAGAAAAAGTAGTTGGGATTTATTTGCCAACCTTGTTACATTAAAAAAGACATGTTCACATTTTTCTAGATGCTTGTTATATAATCAGTTTGCCTAGATTGGAGTGGTTGAGGGTTATAGAGGGAATAGGACAATTAGAAAAAAATACTTTGCCTAATCGTTACCGTATTTCAGGATTTCACCACCTATTCTTATAGCGAGTGTCACTACTATCATATTTTTACACCGATAGGTAAATAACTTCTTCAGGGTCTTTATCTAAGTGGATCTATACGGAAAACAAATCCTATTAATATTTTAAAAGTTTGTTTTTTTGTTTGTTACTTCTTTACGCAAAAACTGCTTAACCGATTTTCATGGAATTTGGCACGCACATAGAAGATAACTTGAATTAACCAACAGGATGATTTTTATCCCGAAAAATTTTTCCTGTGGGACCATTAACCACGCGGGCAACAGCTAGGTTTCTTATATTAGATACACACTTCCATGTATATTTGTGAGTCTTTCTTTTACATCGGAACGTAGATAAAATACTTAACTAACTCCGGAAAAAGGAAGAGCGCATATGTTTAACTCCTTTATTTTTATGCTAAGCGATTTCAAAAATTGTTTCTATTACAATTAAATTATTTAATCAATCCGGGTGGGTCGCTGCGAAACTCTACCACCAAGTCAGATATCACGGTGGTAGAGACGGCAAGCCTATGCTTGCCTTTTACGAGCTGCCTGGCGTAGGAAGGCAGATGGTCTATTCTGCAAAGGAGCCCGGACCAACACGGGGAAATTAATAAATATTGAATTGAAATTATTTGCTTAGAGATTTTAGTTAGCGTAGCCAGTACGCTATACTTTGAAAGGACCGGCCAAATTAAATATAAGTGGGTAAAGGCTTAAACGGTAACGCATTTTAAATATTATTGCAAAATTGTAATATTTACTTTTATAAACATTCATTTCAAACAGTTTTCAAAAATGCTTCACTTGTCGTCACGCTATGTTTTATCTAGTACGAATCATGACGTCATCAGCCTGCGAACGCGACTTCGGTCAGTGGGAACCAGTTTTATGCATTGCTTACATTATAACCATGCATCCAGTATTTTGCGTTAAATAAAAATAATTATGAATGACTACTTTTTAATTTTCAGTTATTTCATAAATCGAAAGTGTCGATTCTGAATTGTTTCTCAAAATTTGGCTAGTATTTTCAATGACAACATCATGAAACTGTAAAAGAGTGAATTCTGTACTATAAGTAGGTATAGTAAATAAAAGCGACCAAAAGCGAGAGTCGGACTCGTCCATGGAGAGTTCCGTAACAGCAAGTAATCCAAACAAGGATTTTTGTAACAAGGAGTTACAAAAATCCTTGAAAACTGGAATAAAATTCATTCAATGATTCTGCAAGAATTTCTCACAATTTATTCATTTATCATTTCATATATTTCATCATTAAGTTCGTGAATCACACCCCTAGATATATATTAGCAACATCGACCACACATCCCAATAGACGCCTATTCTTTATAATTTTGCTTTGAAACAATTCTGGCAAATAGCTGAGGTGCGGGGAGGTGAGGCACTGCTTTCTTATTG
>NJDD01002435.1:86401-164616 GCA_002245505.1 Calephelis nemesis
AAGATTTTCTCACCGCCTAGCCAGAAACATTACCACCGCCTTAACTATTCCTGCTATAACATCAGTGCTTGCCGTTGTCATGTTCCGGTTGCGTCTTATATATAAGATCTTACCAACAGGAAGTCCACCTACTTGTTTGCCTTCCAATATCTACTATACAAAAAATTATTCAGTACATGAAAATGTAAGAAATAGAAACTTGAAATCTTTAAATATAAATGTGTCAAAACAAAATCTATGCATTGCTTTATGCTATTTATAGTATAATAACATATTCGTCGGTAATTTTTAATCTGCGTGTTTAGACAAATAAATGAAATTGAAGTGTCTGTTTGTAATATTAAAATAACCGCTTTCTCCACTTACAAATGAGTGTATGTGCATTTACCATTATAACATTTGTACAATTTATGTCAATAATTATGTTTATTTGTTGCGGCTAATCTATAAGAAGCTGTTGTAATATTGAGCCACTTAGGCTACTTTTACTTTAGAAAAGTTCTAAAAAAAAGTAAAGTAACTTCGATGTTAAATTGCACTGAGACGGAGTCGCGGGCACAGCATGTTTTGAAATAATTTCTAAGACATTCAACGCAATTGTTTAGCATAAAGGGCTGTCACATTTTCCGTCAAAGGCTTATGGTTATTAAGGTAATTTGATAAAGGTTATCATAATGTTATAAATCAAAGGGTTTTGGTAGCGCTTACCATGAATGCTGTCAAAGGGTTTTGATTTTTCCGACTAATTGCACAAATATCGTCATTTTCAACAAATTTCCAATAAGCCTTTACTAAACATATCTACATCTAAACCTTCCTCAAAAAATTATCCATAGCTAAATATCCGTTCAGTAATTTTATAGTTTACTGGCGGCGTGCCCCGGCTTCGCAGGGTTATAAAAACATATAAACCTTCTTCTTCAATCATTTTATCTATTAAAAAAAACCGCATCAAAATCCGTTGAGTTGTTTTAAATATTTAAACATACAAAGGGACATAGGGACAGAGAAAGCGACTTTGTTTTATACTAGGTATGTAGTGATACTTTATACTAGGTATGTAATGATAGCGCAGTGCAAACACACAGACATATGCAGCGGGGGACTTTTGTGCTGTCGTCTAGCGGTTCAGTTGTTGGACTTGACTGCATAAGGCCCCGGGTTTGAATCCCGGGTCGGGCAACAAAAAGGAAATTGGGTTTTGTTGCTCGGTATTAGAAATGTGCCCGGTTGGCGATAGGCTTGCCACCTATCACATTGTGGGACTTAATGTCTTCGTCTAGTCGTGGGTGCCCTAGTTGTGCCTCTGCCTACCTCTTCGGGGATATGGGCGCGAAGTTTTTTTTAATTAATGATTCTTCTCGAAATATTTCTTTTTGATTATTTAACAACAAACAGTTGTTTTTCTTTGTAATCCAAATACTACACTATTTCAGTTTCAGTTAATATATTTAAATTACAATTTAACTATTCACTCACATTTGAATATTTTACAAGTGGATTATCTCCTTTTATTTTAATATGTTATCTTAAATCAGGGCATATTAAACAAATAAAATCTCAGAACAAAGAAACTGTATGCATATCTGTTACAATTGACTTTATACTATTAAATTTAATTTATTTTTTTTAGTTTTTTTCAAAAATAAATGTAGGCTAAGTTATTTCTTATTACATCACATACTTGCCAGTGGCAGTTCTGTCAAAATTGGTCCAACAGGTTAGGAGATTAGCCGGAACAAACACAAGAACAGACATACTAAATTGTAAAAATATTTTTTTTTATATATGTACTCACACGATGCATGATATTATAAAGAGACACTTCAATTTTATTTATTGCTATAGATTGAATATACAAGTAATGCAATCCAATATGTCCGATTTAATATATCCAATACATATTATAAAACATTTTAAAATTTAATTATTTTTCTAGAAGTTATACAAAATTTGGATCTAGTGTAACATATCTTTACGCCCCTATCCCCGAAGAGGTAGGCAGAGGCACAACCAGGGCACCCACGACTAGTCGAATACACTAAGTCCTATCGCCAACCAGGCACATTTCCAATCCCGAGCAACATTTTTTTACTACAAAATTGGAAAAACCCGATTTCCTTTTATTTGCCTGACCCAGGATTTGAACCCGGGACCTCTTCCAGTCAAGTCCAACAACAGAACCGTTAGCCCACAGAGGCGATACATATACATTAGAGAAGGAGTTATTTGAATATAATATGTCTACATCAGTTACAGCATAATATACTAAATCACGTTAGTGCACCTTTGCACGCTGCAGCCATTGCTCCGTGCGCGAAATTTCATTCCCATTCAGTTCGATTCGCGGCGAACTTCTCGAAGTCCTAATTTCGAACTGAATGGTTTAAGCGGTCTAAGTTTTGTTACACTATGCGATATTAAGCAAACAAGGCAAAAAACTGCCGAGATCATTTAATCGGTCTATCGGACCTCACTACCGGTCCAATTCTACCTAACAGATCGGGTAATGTTTTATGTATTAATTTAATGTACTTTATAAGCATTATGGCATAAATATTATGTGTCTGTAGGCGGCGTGAATTTTTTAATCACCAGGAAATCCTTGTTTGCCTTCCAATAACATAAAAAACCTAAGTGATAGAGTAGAGGTGGCAGAAAACGGTCGTGCAGAATCATATTATGCAGATCATTCCAGCGTGGGCTGCAGCACTTCTGGTCTATTACAACTAAATTAACTAAATTGAGCTATTTGGTATAAAACAAATGTCAGTAGATGTATAAAGTCGAGGTATGAATGAAATTATTTTCTTTTGAGGGAATTAGTGAATGATCTTCGTCGTATTATGATAACGCTTAAGATTAAATCTTAAGCATGGATGAAATGGACCAAAACAACACATTTTTTTATGTGATTAAAGCAAAAAAATTGCGTGATATTGCCGAGACCTCCCTCTCTCCAACGTAAGATTAGGTGAGATTTGAATCAACCCCCTTCCCCCCTTAAACATCTCACATAATTTGTGAACGCCCTCAAAATATTACTGTTTTGCACTTCTCCTACACATAAACTATGAGTGTGCAAAATTTTGTGCTCCTGCGGCCTCGAAATTTTCTTAAAAAGGGGTCCAAAGTTTTGGCATCACGTATTAATATATAGATAATTAGCTAACGCTCAGTATCATTAAATATAAATTATAAAAGTTATAGCATTAATAGAGTAAATTATACATTTTAATTTTACATAATCTTTTGTTTCTTATGCATCCATCCGTCAGAAACGGCAAGTTTTATTTTATTAAACGTATTATACGTTAGTATACGTATTAGTAGTTTTATAAATAGTTATTGAAATTTTTGGATTTATTATTTATTTCAAAATCTACCGTGTACTTATAGGTACTTTTGATTGCATCCTGGCTACCTTCATAACAATATTTGAAATATGTAAATGAATGTTTACATCAAAAGGTAAATTACATTGTGACATGTTGTTGAATTGAACACCCTTTTCTTAAAATAGCCAGAACTGCTACAGTTTTAGGTGTATACATATTAACTAAGAAAAAATCTCACAGGCCAGGAATAGAGCATCTGCCTTCTTGCCAGGCAGCTCGTAAAAGGCAAGCATAGGCTTACCGTCACTAACACCGTGACATCTGACTCAGTGGTAGAGTTTAGCAGTGACTCGTCCAGATTGGTACCACCTCCTTACCTATTCCTACCGCCATAACGTCATGATGTGTTCCGGTTCGGAGGGTAAAGTAGCCGGTAAACTTACTTTTGCTCGAGGCCTAACATCCCAGCCTCAGGTTGGCAACGCACCAGTACCACCTTTGGTGTCTCGAGGCAGCGTGAATTTCTAAACGTCAGGAAATCCGTTTGCTAGTATGCCTTCCAATATCATAAAAAAGGCATTATTGTATACATGATAATGAAATAGTATTGATTACATTTCTGTGAAATAATATCGTCTACATATTCTTGTAATTCATAATGGATACATTTTTGTTTGTGGTTGTGAATATAAATGCCTGAAAACAATTTGAATATGTATTTTACCATAAATGGTAACATTGTTTCTAGAAACTCGAGTGTTTATATTGTATAAATTGTTAAGTGGTTATTTGTTTTTGAAATTTTAAGAGTCAATATTCATTAAACTTTACCATTGTATACTTTTGATTGTACGTGACTGTACATAGTCTTTATTGGGGTTCTAGACGGTTGTACAAACTGGTTATAAGCACTTCTTTGCAATCATCTGGACCGTGGATTTATTCAAAATTTAAGAATAATCGGAAGATGGAAGCAAAATTTGCTTCAAGTTTACTTCACTTTTGTTGGAATGCGTATTTACAGCCGTCTAAAACGCCTATATTTTCCACTAATGATAGACTCATAATACTCATCCAAGCGACTTGCTGTGAAACTCTTCCACCTAGTAGGATGTCACGGTGTTAGTAACGGTAAGCCTATGCTCACAATTACGAGCTGCCAGGCCGGAAAGTAGATGTTCTGTTCTGCAAAGGAGCCCGGACCAACACGAAGAAAATTATTTATGTTAATTCTTATTGTACCTAAAACTAATCTACTAAATGGCATACTGTCCGTTGTCTGCCGCACTTGAGAGCGTAGTATAAAAAACACAGTATTTAAGGTTTGAAAAAAACTAGTTTAAAATATAATTGGCTTTGGTTTGTATATAAGGGTAACATTACTTTAAAAATACTTGTTTTGTGATGTAGCTCGTGGCTTTACAAAGTGAATTATTTTAAAACTACTAAAAACTGTAACCCGTTTATTAAAAAAACGTACCAAAGTAATATAGTTTCCTAATGTAACTGCTTCAAATTTTAAGAGAAAAGTTTTACAAACAAATCAAGCCTAACTGAAAAGAAACGAAAGTCAATTAAAGAAATTGTAAGAGCCCAATTCCAGCTTTGGTTTTGTAAGTATAATTAATGTATTTGTGTTGAACGCCTCTGTGGTCTAGCGGTTAATGTGTTGGACTATACTACATGAGGGAGACTATACGATTCCCGGGTCGGCTAAAAAATAGAAATTAATTTTTTCCTGTTTTCTAATAAAAAATATTGCTCGGGATTGGATTTGTGCCCGGTCGTGTGCTTTCCATCTCTTCCATCAATCATCACATTGTGTGATTTAGTGTCTTCGGCTAGTCATGGGTGCCCTGGTTGTGCCTCTGCCTACCTCATTGTGGATATGGGCGTAAAGCTACATATTTGTGATAAAAAAATATAAATTTGAAGTTAAGTTAACCTTGAAGACGATTAATAAAGTAGATAAACCGGTAGGCCATAAAAAAATAAAGTATTGTGTGATTATGTACGAGTCAATTTATTAATACTAGCTGTTGCCCGCGGCGTTGTCCGTGTGATCTTACAGGAACATTTTTTCAGGATAAAAACTATCCTATGGGTTAATCCAAGTTACCCTGTACGTGTATACCAAATTTTTTGAAAATTGGTTCAACAGTTTTTGCGTGAAGGGGTCACAAACTAACAAACAGACAAACTTTCGCATTAATAACATTAATGGGTTAGGATTTTTGGGGCCGCTTGCACGTTCTTAATGTAAACATTTAAAACTAATTTGTTTCTATTCTTGGCACTTGGTAAAACTCCATTGTGTATTATTCGATTCCCGAAAATTAAGATGTCCACATTGCCGGGTCTGGATGTTATTTATTCTGATATCTATTTAAGTATTTCTATGTATTAGTATCGTTGACTAACACCCATAACACAAGCATATAATTTACTTACATTTGGGTTGGATTCAATTTGTGTAACTTGTCTAGGAATATTTATTTATTTATTATTTTATATTACATGTACACTGTTTCACTACATTTTTAGTCTTCTAAATTAACAAAATTAGCCAATCGGTTTTGATTTTACACCATTTTTATGAAATATAGCAAGTGAACAGTGCAAGAGTATTCATAAATAAATATAAAATAATTAACAAATTGTTCTAAGCTAGCTCTTACTACAGGATTAAATCGTTATGTATTAAAAACTAACTCAGATTTATATTAATAGTTTAATTCAACCCAGAAACGTGTCAGTGGCCCTAAAATCTATATATAAAAGAAAGTCGTGCTAGCTAGACTATTTGTAACTTGCTAGTACTAACTAATATAAATATTAACCTTCCTCTTTAATCGCTTTATCTGTTAAAAAGCCGCATTAAAATCCGTTTACGTATTTTTAAGATTTAAGCATACAAAGGGACATAGGGACAGCTTTGTTTTATGTTATGTAGTGATGATCAACTGACTCAATTTGGTCAGTTTAGAACCAGGAGATGGACAAAGGATACTTTTTGTCCCGTTGTAAAATAGTAAATAGTATACTTTAGTCCATGTTTATTAATACGACGGTTAATGTTTCGCTTACACTTTTTAAACTTTTTATTGATTTGAGTGCAAAAGTCTGTATTATCTAAACTAATATTATAATGAGGAAAAGTTTGATTCTTTGTTTGTTTGAAATGAATAAGCTCCGGAATTACTGAATCGATTTCTAAAATTCTTTCACCTTTAGAATGCTACTTTATCGCTGAGTGACATAGGCTGTGTTTAATCAAATTTGTTGCAGCAGAAGCCAAGTTACAAAGGCGAAGCTACATGAAACTGCTAATATATGATAAGACGACAAACAAGCATACGGCTTTCCTCATGGTATAAGATAACCATGCTCTATAGACAGGTACCATGGCTGTTTTGTGTGAAATTTGAATGTTATTCGTAAATATATTGTGTGGAGATAGTGCAAGGGACTGACATAGACTACCCTTAAATGTTCCCGTGGTATTAATAATTGAAAAAGGTGGACACCCCTAACAAGCCCATATTATTTTGTAAGAATTTACTGCAGAATTTCGTTTCGAAAAAAAATTCGAACGCATCCAATCCACACAAATCTATAGAGCTGCCTCATACATTCCAATTTTTCCGCGCGGAATTTGAGGGGGGTTTGTAAGGACGAAAACTTTGTTTTGAAATCCCTGTAGGTGACACATATCGTGAAACAACGTTTTCTGGATCAGCTAGTCAAAAAATAATTAATGGAACAGTACAAGTGCATTTCTCTTACGAACTGCTGTAAAAATACCCCATGTTGGTCCGGGCTTCTTTGCAGAATAGACCATTTCTCTTCCTGCCAGGCAGCTCGTTGAATACGAGCATAGGCTTAGTAAGTAAGGCTTAGTAGTACTAACACCGTGACATCTGACTAGGTAGTAGAGTTTTGCAGCGACTCACCCGGATTGGTACCACCACCTTACCTATTCCCGCCGCCATAACGTCATTACTTGTTCAGGTTCGGAGGGTAAGGTAGCTGGTAAACTTACTTTTGCTCGATGCCTAACATCCCGGCCTCAGGTTGGCCACATACCATTACCATCTTTGTTGTATCTAAGCGGCGTGAATTTCTTACCATCAGGAAATCCGTCTCCTTGTATGCCTTCCAATATCATAAAAAAAGGCATTATTGTATACATGATAATGAAATAGTATCGATTACATTTCTGTGAAATAATATCGTCTACATATTCTTGTAATTCATAATGGATACATTAAGCCTGCCAATATCATAAAAAAATCTAACATATACAAAATTGTTCTAAAAAATATTTCGATTAAAAACCATCAATTGTTTTTGTTGGTTTGTGAAAATTATTGATTAAAATCGATGTTTGTTGAAAACAAAATTCTAGAGATCCTATTTATACTACCAAACCTCGCAAGTACATAAAGGCTAAAAAAGCAAAAATGAGTATCATTAACATTTAAAAACGATAATACGATAGTAAAACTGTATTTACGAGTCGCTTATTAAACATAATGTTTTTAAACTATATGTATTAGCATAATATAAAGCTAGTTGTCCATTGTCCGCAAACCTGTGGACCAGCAAACACAGCTGATCGTGTAGCTCGACTATTGATTTCAACGTAATCTGAATCTCTTAAAAATATCTATATATTAATACGTGATGCCAAAAATTTTGGACCGCTTCGGGCAGGAGCATAAAATTTGGCACACTTATAGTTTATGTGTAGGAAAAGTGCAGAACGCTAATAATTTTCAATAATAATGCTTATAAAGTACATTAAATCAATAAATAAAACATTACCCACACTACCATGCATTTGACACACACATACACACACAAAAACAAATATATTTACGATAACGATAAAAGATCACAGATGGCGCACTAAAAAGTTTAAAGACAAAGTAGTTGATCTTGAGAAATGAAGATAGCGTTCTTATCAACAATATGTTAAAATTTACTATGGTCGAATTTCGACTAACGGGCGACTACTAGTATTATGAATTCGGCAATTTGTCATTGTTACCGCGGATACGACACCGCTCGCTCTGTTAAGGCAGCGGCGTACCCTAGAAGAATCTCAGCTCGGAGTTAAAACGCGGTTGGATGTTGACAAGCTCACTAGTCTCGTTGCGCTTACTTTTCAATTATCATGTATTTCTTAACAATAAAAATTCATGACCTTGATGGTCGAAACGAAGAATGAAAACCATATATGAAGTCACATTATGGTTAATAATTTAGCGATGCTTGGCACCGAGCATTGTGCTTTTATAATTAGGTACCTACTTAATCTAAGTTTCAATTTTAATTAACATGCATGAGTTGTTTAAGTCGAGCGTATTCGTTTAGCGCAATATAAACTTTTACCACACGGTTTAAGAGTCAAGTTTGCTTGCGGTTTGTACACTAGTGCGTTTTCTGTACATTATGACTATTAATATTTTGTTGTCTTAAAATAGTGTGTTAGTTAACTAGCCTCCATTCTAGTTGTCCGTGATACCTAGGACTGTGTGAAGGCAGCTTAATAAATATAAGGAACGGAAATATCTTGCAATCTTATTATCCATACCTTACATACATTAGTTTCATTACAGTTGACGCCTCTCTTCAGAAGTAACGTGTATCACCAGTCTGTAACTTTTAGATAAATACAAAAACAAAAACACTTGAATATCTTTTCAGAAATACCATGAAGAGTGTAATTTTAATTTCTGTGATTGCGCTAGTGGCAGCCTACACTCATCTTGATGACTCATTGGATTTTAAGGCATTATTCGAAAATCCACCGGAGTTATTAAGATTTACACATTGCATACTTGATAAGAAAGACTGTGATGATACAGGTTTAGGTTACAGGCGTAAGTACTTTTTATTAATGGCCAGTTCTTATAATAATCGAACCGTAACCTGAAACCAGGCATTACTTTAAGTTTTATTAAAATGTAGTGAACTACATTTGACGAGTGACCGCAGCTTGATTTCTTACTGACAGACCTCTGAGATGTTACTATCTGTTAAAATTACTACGGTCCGTAAGTCAAAACCACTCGTTTCTTGAGTATAAGAACTGAACACAAATGTTCAGCCTTTGTAATGTTAGATTACTAACTTTTTTATCATAACTCTACAGCTAATCTCTTTTATTCGTACAAAAAGTCGCTATTCCATTCTTCTTATTTTACTTTATATGATCTTTGTTATCTTTGTTAGAGATTCCTGTTTCTAGCGGCTGTATGGAGTTTAACATTCGTTAGACATAGCCCACATTAAAATAAATATGGCCATCATTTTCTTGAAGTTTAACTGCTTTATCAAGGACATGATTACTGACATGTAAGTGAGGGTTTTCTGCACGACAAAACATTGAACAAGCACACGGCTCTTCCAATGGTAGGAGACAACCATGGCCTTTAGATATCAGCGACGTTGCCGCCATAATGTCATGACGTGTTCCGGTTCGGAGGGTAAGGTAGCCGGTAAACTTACTTTTGCTCGGGGCCTAACATACCGGTCTCAGGTTGGCAACGCACCATTACCACCTTTGGTGTCTATTGGCGGCAGGAATTTCTTAACATCAGGAAATCCGTCTGCTTGTTTACCTTCCAATATCATAAAAAAATGTGCCAACGTACTATTCTTCTCTCCGAACCGGAGCATGACAGATACTCGTAATGTCTATAAAGCAACCGGAACAGGTGAGGTGGTGGCTCCTCACAACTCTGCCACTACTATTTTTGAATCACAAATGACTCTTATAATTACACGAGCTGGTGGAACATCTGATGGTGGATCCCCACTGCCCATTGACATCTATGGCACCAAAAACGTGATTTTGAAGTTGCAATATGACCTGATTTTTTTAAAAATAGCGGAGTGAATCTTTCACTGACATTTCTATAAAAATGGAGCTTTCCGATTATACACAAAACAATAGTCGAATACCCGATTGATGTTATACTTCAGCCACAGCGACATACCTACAACATCTATATTGTGTCTTGTGTGTGTATAGGCCTTGATTGTCTTGAGCCTTGAGCCATGCCCTTATTAGTTTTCTTATCACTTATAAAAAAAAGTCGCTTGATTCCACAACTAACAATTAGTTGTTTAATAAACTATGTATGTACCTATCCTATCTACAATATGAGTGTCATAAAATAATTCTCGTTTGTTTTATTTTATTTCAGAGGCAATAGGTGAAGCAATAGAAACTGATTGTGAAAAATGTACGGATTATCAAAAATTTACGCTATACACCTATTTAACTGGACTACAATCGAAACTCCCACATGAGTATGATTTATTGAAAGAGAAGTACGACCCTGATGACGTCCATATTCGTAGAATAATACCTGTCTTGTCTGTACATAAAGATCATGCATAATATACTATTTTAATGAATAGATTTTCGAGTTGTGACGAATAGGAACGAATACCGACCCAACTCAAAAATCTATTCATATTTTAAAAACGCCACTTAAAACTAAATGACTATCTATTAAAACAAAAAATATGAGTATTCTTATTCCATGTTCCTCTAAATAAACTTCTTATCTGATACCTTGTATCAATGTGCAGAAGAATAATTTAATGAAACACTTTCTCTATCTCTTTATATCTTTTTGACTGTGAATTAAGAATGTTTTTTATAGTTTATTTATATGTTTAAAAACAACGTTTCCCTGGATTTTGGGTGTATACCCGATTGGTGATAAGCTTGCTTTTTACATATAATTATAATCACAAATGTTATAAGTACTATCACATTTTGGGACTTAGTGTCTTCAGACAGTCGTGGGTAGGCTAGACCCTAGTTGTGCCTCTGCCTACCTCTTCGGAGACAAAGCCGTGAAGATATTTTCTTAGAGTAAAACAAAAGCATCTTCACGTCAAGTCCAATTTTCTTTTTGTTGGCCGACCCGAGATTCGAACCCGGGACCTCATGCAGTCAAGTCAAACACCCGGACCGCTAGACCACAGAGGTTTCTTAGAGTACAGTAAAAAAACATCTAACCTCACAAACTTTCGCATTATGACTTAGAATAAGATAAGATTTAATTTATTTATGAGTAGGCGAAATGTAATTTCTTAGCAACCAGGGTTGTAACGTAGATCGTTCGTTTATTATATTAGTGTAGATTACACTCGGTACAGTCTCCGTGTGCAATATTGTAATTAGTTTAATATGAGTACGTGAGTGGTTGAGATGGAAAATTATTTCCTTCCACGTCTCCAAGAACGACGTATAACCTAGTTTGCCAAATTAGTTTAGAGGCCTGCTACTTGGCAAAAGATTGTGTACTATTTTAATAGACAATTTATAAGTAATTAGATTTGTATTGATACGTAAGCAAAGATTAGTGATTAGTGAAACTAAAACTTATGCTCTAGGTCACTTTCAAACACCATAGATTATTGTAAGAAGATTTGTAGATAGAACTATATGATTAATTTACTCCCACATCGGTTTGAATCATACTATAATATTATGAAAAGGAAAACTTTGTCTGTTTGTTTGGTTGTAATGAATAGGTTTAAAAACTACTGGACCGATTTTAAAAATTCTTTCAGCATTCGAAAGCTACATTATCCACGAGTGACATAGGCTTTGTTTCATCCAAATCGGTATAGTAGAAGCCAAGTTACGCAGGCGAAGCTGCGTGAAACTGCTAGAAGTCGATAAAAGCGATAATCATCACTCTGGCAACTACTAAAGAAATGGCTTATATTAGGAGTTCCAATACAGGTATAAATAGTCAATTTGGGTGACTCATCTTTTTGAACTTAAACTTTTAAAATGTGAATAATTAATCACTAAGGAAATAACTTGTACACTACGTTCCGATATTACTTTTACTTACTTACTACTACTTAGACGTTACTCGTATTACGAATAGTCCAACAAAGTGACAACTCACCATTTCAAAATACGATTAATTAAACACCGAAGAAATTGCTTGCATGTTCTGTTGTTGTTGCATGTTCTGTTGACAAAGTGAAAACTCACAGTTTCAAAATATCATTAATCAATTTTTAAAAAAGCAGCTTTCCAACATCAATATGAATAGCCCAATGAAGTGATAACTCATAATTTGTAAATGAAGTTAATCAATCATTAAACAAGAGACTTGTAGAGTGAGTTCCAACATCAATACGAATAGTCCAATAAAGTGATAATTCACAATTTTGAAATAAAGTAAATTAATCACTAAAAAACACTTTGTATACTGAGTTCCAACATCAATACGAATAGTCCAATAAAGTGATAACTCACAATTTTTGAAATGTAATAAATCAAGGCACTCGATACTCTCTGCCTACCCCGTAAGGGACTTGGCGTGAAGATATGTATGTATGTATGTATGTATGTAATAAATCAATCACTAAATAAAGGACTTGCATACTGAGTTCCAACATCAGTACGAATAGTCCAATGAAGTAATAACTCACAATTTTTAAATAAAATAAATCAATTATTAGAGAAAGGACTTGTAAAGTGGAGTGTAGTTTACCTACAGTAGATAGGATTAAAATTAATCTGCCTTTACAATGATTTGTAATAAATTATGAAGCTTATCAAACATATAAATAAATAAAACATCTATTAAAAGTATGAATAAGTGCTGAGATTACATGATGAAATGTATATAAATATTTAATTTCTCTTCATGTAAGTAAATATTTGCACACTATAATGTGGTAGAATATGTTGTATCCTTAAAAATCTTTGTAACAACTTTTTAACACACATATTCCACAAATAAATAATTTTCATTTAATTTCCACACCGATAAAAATAGACCTATAACGCGATAACACAAAATTTTAATATTTAGGAAATATTAAAATTTTGTACTAATAAATAGGAACCATTAAAGAAACGTCTTGTATATTGGATTCCAAAACCGATTCAAATAGTCAAGTAAAGCAAAAGTCACAATTTTAAAATGTAATTTAAAAATATTCCTACAACGTACTAAGAGCTTTAAAATGAACGTCGTATGAGTAATGAAAAATGTTTGTGTGGTTGGGCTAAAGCCAAAAGAAGTGTATTGTTGAAACAACTATTCAAACTTCTGCTTCAAACCTTTCTTATCCCGCCCGCAGTCCTTTGATTTCGCTGGCTACTGGATGTTATAAAACTCTCTTTGCTTTTGAGAATACATTTTAGACATAAATTTAATTTTGCGATGTTTCAGGATATTGTAATATTTCAGTTTTATTATTGCTTAGTCTTTGGAGAAATGTTGTTATATGTCTGTGTACGTTAGAACTATTAAGTCTACTGTTCGTGCAATATGGAGGCGTTCTTACATCAGTATATTATGCAATGATTCTAATAAGCATCTTAATAATCTTAGCTGTGAAACAAAAAAGTCAAATCCTTTAATTAGTAGAAATGTCACATGAAAACAATTATCATACCTACACATACAGACACGTCAAACTTATAACACTTCTTTTTTCGTCGGATATTAAATTATACTATATACCCATTGGTCGAAATTCGACCATATAAATTTTAATATCTTGTTGATAAGAACGCCATACTCACTTCTCAAGACCAACTAATTTGTTTCCAAATCTTTTAGTGCGCCATCTGTGATCTTTTATTATCATCATCAATCTATTTGTTTGTGTGTGTCAAATGCATGGTAGTGTGAGTAATGTTTTATTTATTGATTTAATGTACTTTATAAGCATTATTATTGAAAAATATTAGCGTTTTGCACTTCTACTATACATAAACTATAAGTGTGCCAAATTTTATGCTCCTTCATTCGCGCAATTTTCGTAAAAAGGGGTCCAACGTTTTGGCATCACGTACAATATATATATCATATATTCAAAGGGTAGGTTCTTAAGCATAGATATGTTATTCAAACATGCAGATTGTTGCAAAGTCACATATCTAAATCCAAAACTACAAAAGGATTTTGGATATTGAGCGCATACCGAAGCTGTCTAAAAGAAACTTTCATGACTCTGCCTCTTTAAACTTCGCTGAATCCGACCTACATCGCGGTTTCAAAGTTCGGAACAATCCATGTATCCAGCGATCGCTCTTGTAAAACAACGCCCCCAGCGAGATGGCAAACAAAACAATATTATTTGTCCTGAAATAATAGGTTTATCACGCTCTCGTAGATCTAACTATTCATTTTAACATAACAAAGAGTTCACGATTAAGATTATTAACGGTACACTGGACTTTGTTTCGTGGATTTTGATCTTTTACAGCATAAAACATTTAATATTGCTTCACTGTTGTTTCATTGTTTGTTTTCAAACCGGGCAGTAAATCTATTATTTTCGTTTTTTTTACCAGCAAGGAAATTAGTCAAACAATGTATAGTTTTGCGGACTCCATCTTTCGCTGTTAACTTTGGTTAGGTACATTTTTTAATGGCTAACTTATTGCAAACCGCGAGGTCTTTACAACTTCACCGGGCTATTGGCTAGGTACCAGATTTGCTTCTTGTTGGCGGTGTATCCTGGATTCGACTTCAGGGTTGAGTAACTCATTTTTTTTAAATTTTCTATTAAAAACGACATTGTGTTCGCTTGCCTATAGGTTTGCGGAACCTTACATTGTGGAACTAATTAATATTATCTTCAGCAAATTATAGTTGTCTGGGTGTGCATTTGCCTATCTCTTCGAGGCTACGAGTGTCAATATTCTTACTTTTGGCTTTGGCTTTATCTGTCTGTCCGGCATTTATGCCACTATTGCCCAGTTTCAATGGTACTCCATAATTTAGTCAACATAAGAAGCTTAACAACGTATTAGCTTTAAGTTAGCAAAGTACGATCACTACATTTTATGTCTCTATGTATTATCTATGACAAAGAAATCCGTGTACTCAATGATGACTCGACCGATTTTTAGTTATTTTTTAATTATTACTTTTATTTTTATGATATTGGAAGGCAAACAAGCAGATGGATTACCCGGTGATCAGAAACTCACGCCGGCTAGAGACTCAAAAGATGGTAATGGTGCGTTGCCAAAATTAGGCCGAGATGCTAGGTTTCGAGAAAAAGTAAGTTTACCGGCTACCTTATCCTCCGAACCGGTACATGTCATGACGTTACGGTGGCAGGAACAGGTAAGGCAGTAGTACCAAACCGGGTGAGTCGCTGCGAAACTCTACCACCTAGTAATAGTTAGTAGTATTAGTAGTAGTAGTTGTTTGCATGTATTAGAATGACACAAACATATAATTTGCTTACTTTTTGGTTAGATTCAATTATCTAACTTGTTCAGGAATATTTGTTTCATTTATTTAAGTTTTCTTAAATTTTATAATGTTCCGCTAAACTTTTTTTTCTTATATAGAAAGCCGTTTCTGACAATAACTTAATAAAAAAACAATTGATGAAATCGTTCTATCTGTATACGCGTTGATGTGAAATAGAGATATTTTTTTATAAGCATTATTTATAGTAGTAATATTTAAATTAAGCGCTTCGGCTATATTCATCAAGCTTCGGAAATCCGTGTGTATTTTAAAAATATCTATATTATATAGAGTTGTTATTACATAATTAATCATTTCGCTTAAATTTAGATTAGTTCAGCCAATTTAAAAATAAAAGTATAAAGTGTAAAAAGAGTAAAAAGTGGAAACCTGAAACGCCTAATTTAAATTATAGTACCTACTCTACATATTATTTGACGTATTAAAAATATTTAAAGGACTTTAAATCGACAGGGTACAAAGCAAATGTATAAAATCTTTAAAACATACATAAATAAAATACATTCGTTACAAAAACTCAATCCAAGTTACGATTAGTACTCAGCGGCCGCAAGCCCTTTTGAGCGATCAAAAGTTCTCGACAGGGCCAGCAATTAAACTTGTGTATGTTTTATATATTATATATTTATAGTATTTTGTATTGATCGTCAAATACGAGCAGGCGTAACGGTTTTTTCATAACCACTAGAGAGCGGAGAGAAAGTATTTTACGGATGTTCAATTTTAGATCTGGATATGGAATTTTTATATCAAAGTAATTGTCTATCCGCAAGTTTACGATTTTACAAATTACTCTTTCAGACTATTCAGTTTTTAAAAAAGTTTTAAAATGTTGAATGTGTTTAACTTGTGTTGTTATGGATAGCGCCCACTGTTGACGGAGCGGAGCGTGTCGGGCCGGGGCGCAACGCATTGCAAAGCCCACTGATGCGGACCGGGCCGCATCGCATCGGCGGATTTTTGTTACTCAGTACCAAATTAGAGTAACGAAATAGAGAGGCCACTCGAGGTTAAAATCGTCAAGTATGGAAAGTTGCGCCATTGCGTTACAATACCATAGTGCTCTTTTTTTAACAGTAATATCATAATCTTTGGTCACTATCGGCCGCATCGGGGTATGCGCGCGGGGTGTCTCGCGGAATTCCGCCGCGAAAAGATCCGCGCCGATGCGACCCGGTCTAGTGGGCGTTGCTCCACACAAAATATATGCAAGCGATCTAGGCGGATTATTGCGCTGCTATGCACCTCGTCCCGGCCCGTCCAACTGGGCGCTATCCTTTAATTGTACCTATATACATCAAATTTGATCAGAATTGGTGCACTGGCTTAACCGTGAATGTGTAATAGGTAGATAGAGAGACAGTCTTTCCCCGTGTTGGTCCGGGCTCCTTTGCAGAATAGACCATCTGCCTTCCTACCAGGCAGTTCGTAAAAGGCGAACATAGGCTTACCGTCACTTACACCGTGACATCTGACTAGGTGGTAGAGTTATGGAGCGACTCGCCCGGATTGGTAGTACCGCCTAACCTATTCCTGTTGCCACAGCTATATAGCTATATATATATAATATATATATATAATCGTATATAGGTATATAGGAATAGGTAAGGCGGTGGTACCAATCCGGACGAGCCGCTGCGAATTTCTACTACCTAGTTAGATGTCATGGTGTTAGTTACGGTAAGCCTATGCTTGCCTTCTACGAGCTGCCTGGCAGGAAGGCACATGGTTTATTTTGCAAAGGAGTAATAGGACCCTTTGTTTTATACAAGACTGTTAATAGAACACAGTTGAAGGAACTGGTAACGTTCTATTAAATTTATGTGGAATAGTATAGGTGTATCACATAAAGGCGTAACAAGTTGTGGCTAAGGAACTAACTTCTATAACTATTAAATGCCTCATAAAGGAGGAATCATCTCTCTGCTTCACTTTTACTTTAATGGTATTTAGTTTGAACCGCACTTAAAACATTGCCATAAAGAAAGTTGCTTGCTTGTTCGCATATTAAAATACATTTTAAACACCATAAAGCCGTAAACCACTGGTAATTGGGGGAAACCCAAGAAACGCTGAAAATCTTGAAAAAAGGTATATGTCAATGGAGATAAATTTTGCATACAGAAAGCAGGAGGAGGAAGAGTAGAAAAGCGTCCCATGGATTTGCATGTTTAAACGGCATTCATCATCAACATCATCCATGTTGATGATGAATGTCTTGGAATGCATTTCTGCTGGTCTTATAAACTAATGTTTATTTGTTTGATTAAGATATGCCCAATTCAATTAACATAAATAAAATCACAGGTTTACACTCCGGGAGTGGTAGCAGAAGTGAAAATTTCGATAACATTAACGTTGTGCACTTTTGATGTTTTAAGAATAATTTTGAATTAATTGCTTTAATTATTATGAGCATAAATATACTGTCATTTGTGTGTTAAAATACAAAGTTCAAATTTTCATTGATTTTTTAGACAACAAAACGAAAATATATTTATTAAATTATTTGGAATAAACTATACATAAGAAACATTATTTGTAATATAGATATTTTATCTAACATTTTTCTGCCAAAAATTATATTTCAGGTTCAAGAACTTTTGCTTAGATAGACTACAGATTTGGCAAGTTTAGTTCATAATAGTCAGACCACGTAGGCAAACAAATCCATAAAGTTACAAAGTTCAACACGTCCATACTAATATGACGTCTTTCTTTGTAGGCTTCGCGCTTTTTTAGCGTTGAGAGATCTTCACATTTGTTTTAGTTGATGCATTCTTAGGAGCGGATTTTTGAAGTGAAGCTTCTTTTTAATGTTGTGATTTCAAACCGGATGCAACGGAAAAAACGACAGGTAAGAGACAAAAATACAAAAATGTGTAGGATTATATATTTTCATCTCATTCTTTTGTTGATTTACTGAAGTTTCACTTCTATCGTGTGTGAATCGTACACACACCTTTCTTTTTTTGTACAAAAACCTATTTTTAGTTTTACGAAAAAAGGCTAAAGCGGCCGGCCCAACTTCGCGCGGGCGAACAAACTTGTATGTTATTATACACATTTGTATGACACACACACAATTGTATGTTATTTCTTTTAATTGTATGTCTTTGGTAAGCCGTGGGTGTCCTGGTTGTGCCTCTGCCTATCACTTCGGGGATATGGGCAAGAAGATACTTACTAATTTGGGTTAATTAAATAAGTGAAGAAAATTTTAACGAAATTAAACATTATTATTTAACGGTTAAACTTTTTATTTAACGCCGCACGTGTTATATCGAAATTACGATAAAATGATTTAGGTCAGACCGAGTTTCGCTCAGCAAGGAAGGGGATTGCGAAGTAGTTAATACTCTCAAAAGCGCTGTTCCTCGCCGGGAGCAATTCCGCTTCATAATGAAGTTATTTCATAAGAAATCAGCCTCTTTTTAGCACCCTGCTATGAGTACCTTAATTGCTTCTATAAACAAATTATTCAAAACATGTAAGTGGGTGTCGTATATTAAAAATACTAAATGAATAAGTATTTAAGTAAACTTCAATAACTAGATGAATTACTGTGATTAAAATGCTTTTATGTTCCGTACATGTACAGGTTATAAAACAAAGGTCGCATCCTCTGTCCCTATATCTCTTTGTATGCTTAAATCTTTAAAACTACGCAACGGTTTTTGATCCGGTTTTTTAATAGATAAAGTGTTTGAAGAGGAAGGTTTATTTGTATATTTTATACACGTGCAAAGCAGGGGCGGGCTAATACATTATAAAAAATGATGAATAGGACGTTTCGCTTTAAGGCCAGAGACTAAATATTCCACTAATCTAATTAATATTATAACTGCGCAATTTTGTATATTTCTTAATTTGTTACTACGTCACGCAAAACTTACTGAACCGATTTTCATGAAATTTCGCCCACACATAAAGGGTAACTTGGATTAACTCACAAGATAGTTTTTATCCCGTAAAAATGTTTATGTGTGACCACGCGAGTGGCTGCGCGGGCAACAGCTAGTAGGTACCTACTCGTATAATAAAATAAATAAAACCTTAGAGGGGTATAGTTTATACATAAGAATAACAAAAAGTCTACAATTTATAAACAAAAAAAAAACATTGGCATGCGGCCGAATCCGTTAGTGGAACTTGGAATCTAATATTAAATATTTTTTGCTGAAACTGAAACATGTATCAACTAAATCGGTCAACTTATCGACGAAATGATAGAGATTTTTATTACAGGAAAATGTAAGTTTTCTTTTAAGAAGCTTTTGTAAAAGGGTATTAAATATTCCCAACTAAAACTACTAGAAATATTTTATTATTAGTTAATTAAAAATATTTTCACCGAAGATCTTTAGTTTGTACGTTTCTTGATATTTGTGTTTTAGAGTTGCGTAGCAGAACAAAGTTTTAAATAAATAAAGTGAAAGTTTAGTTAAAAACTAATTAGTTGCTTCACGGTTAAACTTTATATACCGCACGTATTATATTGGAATTGACTGTGATTTAGTTCAGACCAAGTTTCACTCAGCAGAGAGATAGCTTAGAAGCAGTTAAAGGCACTGCTCCTCGCCGGGAGCAATCCCTCTCTGTAATTAAGTAATTCTATAAGAAATCTTTTTACAACATTCAGTCATGGGTACTATGTTATTTTATCCACATTTTGTATTTGATGCTGATTAGCTCTATAATTGTACTTTTTCGTCATGGGAACTTCGCGAAATTCCATAGAAAAATGAAAATTAATTTATTTATCTATACGAAGAATCTTGTGACGATGCATATCAAACAGACAAAATTGAAGGCGCATAACCAACCCTATTGCTTGTTGACGAGCTGCACGGCTGTAGGTATTTAATTTAAAAACAGGGCCGAGTTATAATACAGTATATTACATTCTATAACTAACGCCTTGTTACTTTTAGATAACTTATGGTGTACGCTTCATTGATTATAAATCTAGAATTAGTTAGGTTAAAAGTAAATGAGTATAAAATTTAGTAATAGATTAAGAGATCATAGAAGATAACGCCTGAATTTTTTTAGGAACGTTAGTATGAAATGTATTAATTGTAATGATGTATGTATTTTTATGATATTTTAAGAGAAACAAGCAGACGGATTTCCTGATGGTAAGAAATTCCCACCGCCTAAAGACACCAAAGGTGGAAATGGTGCGTTGCCAATCTGAGGCCGGGATGTTAGGATTCGAGCAAAAGTAGGTTTACCGGCTACCTTACCCTCCGAACCTGAACACGTCATGACGTTGTGGCGGCAGGAATAGGTAAGGCGGTGGTACCAATTTGGGTGATTCGCCTGTGCTCGCCTTTTACGAGCTGCCTGGCAGGAAGGCGGATGGTGTATTCTATAGAGGAACCCAGACCAACACGGGGAAAAACCACCTTGCAGCTTTAAAGTCCTTTAAATATTTTGCGAAACACTACCACCTAGTCAGATGTAACGGTGTTTGTGACGGTAAGCCTATGCTCGCCTTTTACGAGTTGCCTGGCAGGAAGGCAGATGGTCTATTCTGCAAAGAAGCCCGGACCAACACGGGGAAATATACATACACACATATATATACAGTATACAATGTATACTATACATTTCTTATTTCCTAATGGTACCTATCTACAATCGACCTCACTATAGAAACTGCCTGAATGAGTCTACTTACATTAATAAACTATGAGAGGTAGAAACTAGGTTAACATTTTATATAAAGGCTTGCATGTTATTTCTTTTGTACGTATCGTGACATTGTACTAAATAATGTAAGATGAATGTTCATGTTTTTATAATCGTCGCATGTTAAAAAACGACCAAGTGCAAGTCTGCCTCGTACATTGAGGATTCCGTATATAACTACAAGTATATTAGAAGTACACCCATAATTACATGTGAATAAAATGAATGAAACAAATGTTGTTATATGATATAACTTAAAATTTAAAGTTTTCATATTTTTTTCTTTATCTATACTACGAGTGTAAAACGTTGCTTTATAACAAATTTTAATATTTAGATTTACTAGGTAGTAGAGTTTTGCAGCGACTCGTCTGGATTGGTACCACCGCGTTACTTATTCCTGCCGCCATAATGTCAGCGCTTGCCGTTGACGTGTTCCGGTTCAGAGGGTAAAGTATCCGGTAAACTTACTTTTGCTTGAGGCCTTACATCCTGGCTTCAGATTTGCAACGCATAATTATCACCTTTGGTGTTTCTATGTGGCGCGAGTTTCTTACTATCGGAAATCCGTTTGCTTGTTTGCCTTCAAATATTATTAAAAAGATTAAGTTTGCGGTAAATCCCTTTAGGTTTAACTTAGGCTGTAAGTTTTGATTGCGTTGATTTAGAATTTTGATTTTTTTATAGACATAGTAGACGGAAAAAAGAAAAAGAGCCTTGACAGTTAGCCATAGTTTCTTTCAAGGTGAATCTATTGTGGCCGAATATTTTGCTGATATCATAACGTAAGTGGTTACAATTGTTGTGTTAATTTTGGAAAGTAGGGTAGATGGTGAAATTAGTTATTTTGATACTCAAAAGGGTTACAATCTAACCATCTAGTTAGTAATTCGCAGTTAACGCCTATTTATTATTCTCAGAAACTATGTTTGTTTAAATTAACACTGAATAAGTAATAATACTAACGTACAGAAGGCGCACTGATGTATAAAACAAACGCAAACTTGAATCTTAAGATGTATAGCAAAAGTTCTAATTGCGCTGAGCGAGTAGACCCGGTTTCCTTAAAAACAAACTTAAAAGTTAAGGCATTGGTTAAAAATTTTCACCCGTGTTAATCCGGGTACGCTGAGTCGAAAAAACGATCTGTCTCTGTGCGAGACAGATTGAAAGTGGCAAGCATAGGTTAATATATATAGCATAGGGCATATAGGTACCTTTTTACCAACAAAACCACAGGTGGTAGAGTGCTGTGCATCAACTTGCCCGGGTATTAACCACCTTAGCTATTCCATCCGCTATTATGATTGCGTAATGTTCCGGTTCCTCACATTTTCGTAAATTTAGACAGCTTTTCTATCACTAAACACTGAAACTCACTACATATCAGTAGAGTAGAGTTTGGGCGCCATCGTGAATAAAGATGGTCGTAATTTTTTTGCAATTATTGAATTTGGTGTAAATTATGAGTAAAATTTGTTAATTTAGGTGGGAATTAGTTTAATTTTGTTAAGTGAAAGTGCACAAATGAAATAATTATGAAGAAATTAGTGTAACGTGAATTTCCTCGCTGCCGCCAAATCTCCTAAAGTAAGCCTGTTGTAAAGTGACCACCGCTTTACTCAAGATCTTGACGTGACTTTGTAAATAATGTCTAATGACTGTATAATAATTAATCGATACGGAAGACATGTGACTAATGATTGCATAAGCATTAATAATAACCGGAAGACGTGGCAGCATGGCGTAAAGGTCTTAGCCGGCCCCAGATAGTGGCAAATTAACCTAAAAAAAGTACAGTACCTTGCTGCATCTCGTTACGATCAATACATGAGCAATTTTTTTCTTGTCAGTTTTTTGTCAAACATTTTCAGATGTCTTCCACGACGTATAAAAGCAATGATAAAAAATCTCTCAACGCATTGTTCAGATCTAGGCCGCACAATTGTTCGCTCTATAACAAATAGATTGAATGAGAGACACTTTGAAAAATGAAGACACAAAGTGAGCCTTTGTAGCCGGCAATAGGGCCTGAGACAATGAGCTTAGGGTGGTCTTTAGCGCGAGTGAAATGTACAATTTGAAGAATTTCCCTCCTTTGATGTCCTCTTACTTTCCGTCATTGTATTTACAAGATGTCAGCAGCTGGTTAATTTTTATGAAATGATGAATGTATCGTTTTGTATAATTATATTTTGTATAAAGTATTAAAGTTTATTAGCCATTGATTTATATTAGCCAATTTAGAATCTATATATAGTCGCCTCTGTGGTCTAGCGGTTCAGGCGTTGGACTTGACTGCATGAGGTGCTGGGTTTGAATCCCGGGTCAGGCAACAAAAAGAAAGTTTTGGTTTTTTAATTGTATAATAAAAAAAATGTTGCTCGGGATTGGAAATGTGCCCGGTTGGCGATAGGCTTGCCACCTATCACATTATGGGACTTAGTATCTTCTGCTAGTCGTGGGTGCCCTGGTTGTACCTCTGCCTACCTCTTCGGGGATATGGGCGTGAAGATACTTACTTAGAATCTATACTTGTACCGTCAGTAACTTGCAACCATATACTGACTGTTAAAATAAAATAGACTTATTTATATTAAGTTATAAAGCGATGATGATGCTATGAGAAGTGAAACTAGTTTGCTATAGTATAACAGTAACTTTCATATAAAAATACAAAATAAATAAGTTTGCTATGTTTTTTATTCGCCCAAATCATATGACACTAGTTGCCTTATATCTGAATGCCTTTAGACTTACTTTCAAATTATACGGGTTATACTTGTTCAAGTAAACTTCATACAAAAATTGAGTTTGCTAAGTATCTATGGAAGTCCTGCCTCTTATTACGTAGTATTTATATACTCTATGTAGTATAACATAAAGTGTTAACTTCCCCGTGTTGGTCCGGGCTTCTTTGTAAAATAGACCATGTGCCTTTCTACTAGGCAGCTCGTAAAAGGCGAGCATAGGCTTACCGTCACTAACACCGTGACGTCTGACTAGGTGGTAGAGTTTCGAAGCGACTCGCAAGGATTGATAACACCTCCTTACCTATTCCTGCCGCCATAACGTTATTGCTTGCTGTTGACGTCTTCAGGTTTGTAGGATAAGGTAGCCGGTAAACTTACTTTTGCTCGACGTCTAACATGCGGGTCTCAGGTTGGCAACGCTCCATTGGCGGCGTGAATTTCTTACCACCAAGAAATCCGTCGGCTTGTTTGCCTTCCAATACCTTAAAAAAAGAAAATAATATTTGTAAAGTGTATAGTGGAAAAGTGCGAGAGCTAATCTCTGAATAGTGTGTATATCAGCCAATTTACATTTGTTGAGCAACTATTACTGACATCTCTTGTACTTAACAAGCTGTTTTGGCGAACTTCGTTCGAACAATTCAGTTTGTATATGAAATATTTAAAATAGTGTTTTTCCTAATTTCCTCGAAGTAGAATGGGATAAAAAGTACATGCCTTCTTGAGAACTTGGGAAGTGCCTACCTCTTCGGAGATGTGGTCGTGAAGATAGTAGTAGATTTTTTAAAAGCCAGATTAAGTAGCAAGTTTTAACTATGATAATAAATTTAACCAATAGGTACGTACGTGACGTAATTTCTACTCGGACATATACAAAGAAACCCTTACTTTGTAGTTTTCAGTGATTTTTCCGAGTACTTTTGAAATGTTTTAAATAATAAGTCATATTATATGTATACTAGTACGGTATTAAGTGAATATGCTTATATAATAAATAAACAAATACCTACCTGCATACCCCGTAAGGAACTAGGCGTGAAGATATGACGTATGTATGTACATATAAACAAATAAAGACTTAAGTAAGAGTAAAGTTAAGATGTTAGTATGGTCTGTCTCACAGTGCATATATCTACTACCAGTTTGAATCTGGGAATACTTTGGTCGATGTTAGTAGTATTTTCACGCCCATATCTCCGAAGAGGTAGGTAGAGGCACAGCTTAGGAACCCACGACTAGCCGAAATCACTAACTTCCACGATGTAATAGGTGGCAAGCTTATCGCAAACCAGGTACATATCCAATCCTGAGTAACGTTAATTTTTACAGAAAATTTAAAATGTACATTTTCAATTTTTTTGTTGCCGACACGGTAATCGCACCTGGGACCTAGAGAAGTCAAGTCCGACGCCGGACCGCTAGGCCACAAAGGCTGCCGGCCCTTAAGTATTGAAATTTTCCTGACAGCTTAGCTGCTGTTAAGCCTTAGCAGGTATAATGATCCTCAATTCACCTGATAGAAAGCGAACAAGGGGTGGAAGAGTGCAATTAGCGTGTTGCAAGTTGAATTGTGCACAAATTGATGTAACTTTATTGTTGCACTAGCTTTTACCCGCGGCTTTGCTCGCATGGCAGTAAATATATTAACTGACTAATTTAAAATATTATTTTAATTGAAGATTTTTTGCACCACATTGATAAGGATTTTCAAACAAATTTCAACCCCTATTTCAACCCCTATTTCATCCCCTTAGGGGAAAATTTTCCGAAAACTCTTAAACAAGTATCTGCTCATTTTTAATAAGTAGCCCAAAAATAAAGTTTCATGTTTCCAAATTAAAAAATAACAGTCTTCCTTACAGACTTTCAACTCCTACTTCACCCCCTTAGAGGTAGAATTTACGAAAATACTTAACACTTAATAAGTAGCCCAAAAATAAAGTTTTATGTTTCCAAATTATAAAAATGACGGTCTTTCATACAGAATTTCAACACCTTTTCACCCCCTTAGGGATAGAATTTTCAAAATTCCGTCCTTAGTGGGTATCTACTCAATAAAACGTCCCTACACACCAAATTCTATGACTGTAACTTTTACAGTTTTTGCTCGGCGATGAATCAGTCAGTCAGAACATGTTATTTTATACTAGCTTCCGCCCGCTACTCCGTCCGCGCGGTTGTCGGTCTTCGCGTAATAAAACTGAAAAATTAAGATTTATTTTTTTTCTACGTATTTTTCCAGGATAAAAACTATTCCATTTTATTCCCAGGATAACAAGGTATAATTATACCAAGTTTCATCGAAATCAAACCGCTAGTAGTTTTTGATGCCTGAACATACAGACAGACAGACAAAAATTTTTTTAATCATATTTTTGGGTTTGGTATCGATCCAGTAACACCCCCTGCTATTTATTTTTTCAATATTTTCAATGTACAGAATTGACCCTTTTACAGATTTATTTTATGTATACCTATAAGTATAGATTGTGATTGCATAAGATGCAATCTGACCGTCGCAGATAGTGCGTCGAGATCAATTTATGCAGTTAAATATCTATGCGTATGTTAACGTGACTTAAATTTAATTTTAAATACAAGCTAAATTGGCTAGCCCAATTCAAACTTAAACTTTATTAATGGTAAATGCTAACGCCTATGCGAAAAAATGGAAGGATACTGTACATATCAGTTTATGTACCATTTTCAGGCTTTTGTTTTTAATTTTCACTTTTTAGTTGAATTGTGGACTTTGATGATATTTTAAGTACGAAGTAGGATGAAATTTAAAGATGATTGATTGACGATTGATTTGAAGTGTCATATAAGTATGAAAATTAAGTTAGAAAATATTATAGATTAGCGTGTTTCAAAGTGAGGTTGTGATCCAGTTTCAGCTATAAATTCTTTATAGCACTATGAGTACTTAAGTAGCAGTAAAAAATTGAATTAGCGTCGAAGCCAATTTAAGTGGCAGTTAAGTACCAAATCTAAGTTGGTGTACTTTGGAACTCGATGTTGAAGGCTCACTTTTCAATTATAAATGAACACTTGCATTGCAGTGCTTACATTTTATCTTATCGGTAAAACGATACAATGCACGAGGACAATCTTATATTATAAATTCGAAAGTATGTATGAATGTTTGATACTCCTTCACGCAAAAACTGCTCAACCGAATATGCAAATATTAAATAGATCTCCAGTATACATAGACACGCTTATCTCATAAAGAGATCTCTCACAGCAAAACCTATAGGGAAGTTTTTTATATAGGGAAATTTTTAAGAAAGAAAAAATTTCGGTACAGACAGTATTTGAAACTGTAAACTTTCGTCTAAAGGCGAATTGCTCAAATAGAGCTACTGAGGATTCAAGTCCTATTGAATGGAATTAAAAATTTCGTCATAGAACTTTTACTTTTATTATATAAAAAATATAAAAAATGTAAATCCGTTATTGGCTGTAGGCTTAGTAAATCTGTAATATCTTAGTAATAACATTTAGCTGTGGATTTTGTTAATAAATAAATAAAAAAAACTTGGATCCTGAGTAATTCAAATAGTTAGAGCATTTGTCGACTAGACGAAAAGTTACAGGTTCAAATACTATCTGAGGCGAAATATTTTTTCCTTGAAAGTACAGCACACTTTCAAGCACAGGGCAAGTGCTAAAATAAAATTACTACGGACAGTTTTTGAGTTACACTTAATAATGCACATATTTTTCACTTATTTTATTAAGTGAACAATTTGTATTCTTTCAAGTGTAGCTCATAAACTAGTTGTCGGATCATGACAAAACTTTTATTATGGAACCACCTCGGAATCATGACCTATCTTTCTAAATAAGAACCATCAAAATCGGTTGGCGATTGGCCGAGTAATCGCGTAACAAACATACAGTCGAATTGAGAACATCCTCTCATTTTAAAGTCGGTTGATAAATACTGTCTTATCATTGTGTTCCTAGAGTTGATATTTGTAAAATTCCATTGTAAGTGCTTAAATCGATTCATATCTATATATATAAAAAGCAATTGCTCTTCTTTAGTCTCGCTAAAACTCGAAAACGGCTAAACCGATTTCGCTAATTTTGGTTTTGAATTATTTGTTCAAGTTCTGGAAAGGTTTAAAAGATAAGAAAAAGGAAAAAACTTGCAAGAAAACTAAGAAAAAAAACATTTTACTTTTTCCCATACGAACTGAACGGGTGAACGAAGTTGGCCGGGACAGCTAGTAGTAAATATATAGTACATACATCGAGACCAATTTTGGTCGCAGTTAGTAGTTATTGAAGTCTGCGTGATTTACCATTCAACTTATACAGCAATTTCAGTAGCATTGTGGGCGCTTAAATCGCACCTTATCAGTACAAAATGTAGTATGTGCGTCGAGACCTATTTTAGTAGCAGTTAGCTATTGAAATCTAAGCGTAATTTGCGAGTGCACTTATACAGCAATTTCAGTAGCATTGAGAGCGCTTAAATTGCTTATCGGTACAAAATACAGTATGTGCGTCGAGGCCAATTTTAGTAGCAGTTAGCTTTTGAAATCTAAGCGTACTTTGCGAGTCCACTTATACAGCAATTTCAGTAGCATTGTGAGCGCTTAAAGCGCACCTTTTCGGTATAAAATATAGTACGTGCATCGAGGTCAATTTCAGTAGCAAGTATTGAAAACGAAGCATGATTTAGGAGTCAACTTAAACAGCAATTTCAGTAGCATTGTGAGCGCTTAAATCGCACCTTATCACACATTCTCTTAACAAAATGAAGTATGTGCTTTGAGGTCAATTTAAGAGGCAGTTAGCTATTGAAGTCGAAGCATGATTTAGGAGTCAACTTAAACAGCAATTTCAGTAGCATTGTAAGCGCTTAAATCGCACTTTATCGGTACAAAATATAGTTTGTGCGTCAAGAACAATTTTAGTAGCAGTTTGCTATTGAAGTCTTCGTGATTTGGGGGCCAAATTATACATCAATTTCAGAAGAGTTGTGAGCGCTTAAATCGCTTCTTATCGGTACGTGGTATGGTATGTGCGTCGAGACCAATTTTAGCGGCAGTTAGTAATTGAAGTCTAAGCGTGATTTGCGAGTCAACTTATACAGCAATTTCAGTAGCAATGTGAGTGCTTAAATTGCACCTTATCGGTACAAAATGTAGTATGTGCGTCAAGATCAATTTTAGAAGCAGTTTGCTATTGAAGTCGAAGCATGATTTACGAGTCAACTTATACAGCAATTTCAGAAGCATTGTGAGCGCTTAAATCGCACCTCATCGGTACAAAATATAGAACATCCATGGGGACCAATTTTAGCGGCAGTTAGCTATTGAAGTCTGCGTATGATTTGCGATTCAACTTATACAGCAATTTCAGTAGCATTGAGAGCGCTTAAATCGCCTATCGGTACAAAATACAGTATGTGCGTCGGGGCCAATTTCAGTAGCAGTTAGCTTTTGAAGTCTACGTTTGATTTGAGAGTCAACTTATACAGTAATTACAGTAGCATTGTGATTTGTGAGCGCTTAAATCGCACTTTATCGGTACAAAACATAGTAAATCCATTAAGACCAATTTTAGTAGCAGTTAGCTATTGAAGTCTGCGTTTGATTTGCGATTCAACTTATATAGCAATTTTAGTTCAAAAATCACGCAGACTTCAATAAGTCTTCTGTACGGGCCACCGTACAATAATGCATATTAAAATCATATCGCAGCGTCGGTAAATTTCATTTTATAATGTAAATCATTTAGTTCAATAAAACATCATCAAGTCCGCGCACGCATCACACTATCATTAAATTTGAACTCAATATAATTTTATATCAAACAAGTTATTTAATTCATCTATCAATCAATCATATTAATCTAACAATTTAAAGGTGTTAAGTCTACAGACCCTACATCTTCAATAAGACTTCAATAACACTTCAATAAGTCTGCGTGATTTTTGAGTCGACTTATACAGCAATTTTAATAGCATTGTGAGGGCTAAAATCACGCCCTACCGGTACAAAATATAGTATATTATGCGTCGAAGCCAATTTTAGTAGCAGTTAGCTATTGAAATCTCAGGGTTATTTGCGAGTCAACTTATACAGTAAGTACAGTAGCATTGTGAGCGCTTAAATCACACCTTATCGGTACAATATACAGTATGTCCGTTGAGGCCAATTTTGTTAGCAGTTAGCTTTTGAAGTCTACGTTTGATTTGAGAGTCAACTTATACAGTAATTACAGTAGCATTGGGATTTGTGAGCGCTTTAATCGCACCTTATCGGTACAAAATATAGTAAATCCATTGAGACCAATTTTAGTAGCAGTTAGCTATGGAAGTCTGCGTTTGATTTGCGATTCAACTTATATAACAATTTTAGTACGAAATCACGCAGACTTCAATAAGACTTCAATAACACTTCAATAAGACTGCGTGATTTTCGAGTCGACTTATACAGCAATTTTAATAGCATTGTGAGCGCTAAAATCACGCCTTACCGGTAAGAAATATAGTATATTATGCGTCGAAGCCAATTTTAGTAGCAGTTAGCTATTGAAATCTCAGGGTTATTTGCGAGTCAACTTATACAGTAATTACAGTAGCATTGTGAGCGCTTTAATCGCACCTTATCGGTACAAAATATAGTATGTTCTTCGAGGCCAATTTAAGAGGCAGTTAAATATCGAAGTCTAAGTTAGCGTGCTCCGCAAGTCGAATTGTGAACCAATTTCAGTTTTAAAGTTACTGCCGCTTGGCGCCTGACCTATTTACATGTTTAGCTATTGTTGTTATTTTTTGTACTGGCTTGTAACTTTAATGATATTGTTTTATGAGTTTGGATAGCGAGTTTTTTATGGTAGAGACTAGCTGTTCCGGTGAACTTCGTTGCACCCGTTCAGTTTGTATGGGGAAAATAAAGTATTGTTTTTCCCATCTTCCTTGCAACTTTCCTGGGTTTTCTCTTCATAAGAACCTTCTTCTGACAATTATTAATACAACAAAAAAAAGAATTAGACAAATCGGTTGAGTCGTTCGAGAGTTATGCGCTTACCAACACATTTAGCAATTCATTTTTATATTATAGATTAGCGAATAAGCACACGTCTATCTTGATGATAAGAGACGACCGTGGCCGATAGACACCATTGATGTTACAAGTGCGTTGCTGTAATGAAGCCGGGATGAAAGGCCTATTGTATAAGTCTACCGTCTACCCTCCGGACCGGAACACGTAAGAATCATTATGACGGCAGGAATAGGTAAGTTGGTGGATCCTTACCTCAGGTAAGTTGCTGCACAGCCCTCTACCAGCTACCTTCATTTTAACCAGTGCTCGCCTCTTACAAGCTGGCAGCAGTTTTCAGAGGAACAGCTATAAAAGAAAACCATGTACGAACTATTCGGACAGTATTAAACGTGTTTTGTCTCTTTTTATTACTGCTGTTGAAAGAAGATAGAGAAAATTTAAAATTAGTGTGTGCGAAACAAAACTGTCGACATAATTTGTAAAATATTTCTTAAAATTAAACTGTTAACTAGATTCTAAAGCGCTCGAGTTAAAAATCATATAATAATGAGGGATAATACTCGTAATCGAGTTAACTAACAGTTATTTTTGTTCAATTTTGTGAATTAATGTAACGGCCAGTAAGCTTTATTTTTTATTGTCAGGGAGTGGTGGCAAATGGCAACTGCAAAAAACTGACTTTATTTTCAACAAGGTACACAATACTCAAAGATTTTATTTGATTTCCGTGGGATCCTATCATCAGATCTAGACGTGGGGAAATGTAAACCTTTGAAGTACGCTCTTTCAAGCAAAAAATAATCTTTTAAATCGGTTCAGAATTAACGGAGGAATCGATTGGCATACATAAAAATGTAGGAGTCAAAAGTATGTTATATTAACCTTCTTTTAAAAGTCGGTTAAAATACTTCCTCCTGGTAAAGTTACAAATACTAGCTAAAGTTACATAATGTGTTACGTTTTTAAATTTCAGCGGCGAATTGGTACTCAACCAGTCTGGTACCTAATACAATAAATAGCCTTTTTGATTTAATAGATTACCTTTAAATTGATATAACTAATAAATAATTAGAATTTTCTCTTTACAGCGTACCTTAAATATGTACACACAGAACATATTTAATTGCTTTTCACCACCATCGTTTGTTGAAGGTAAAATCAATCATCTTTTTACATCACCTCTTTTCACTACTAGGATTTCAATAGAACTTGTACTTTTATGAAAGGCAAAATATATTTTAGTGCTATAATATAGCAAATGAATAGAACGAATCTTCTGAAGATAAGTTACAACCGTGTAAAGACAAAAACAACAAGAAGATGTTACTGGTGCGTCGGTATTTTATGCCGTCTACCGCGAAGTTGAAGTAATTAAGGTTAAGTTAACCTTAATTACTTCAACTTCAAATATTACAGATGTTTTAAATATATAGTTTGAAAAGAAAGTGTCCGTAATACTTTACATAACTAAAAAAAATAACTTGGTTACAGAAAAATAATTTCAACATTTTTAGTATTTGTCGTTCCGGGGCAAACTTTATATAAAAAGTGGTCCATGTCCTTTTTATTTTTGAGCTAATCATTAATATACATAAGCATAAGCAAAGATGCAATTTGCAATTGAAATTCAATTATCACAGTAGCAAAATTTATTAAATTCAATAATCTGGATTTTTTTTGCATATTTGTTGAGTTACGGATGAGACTATTTTCAACTTTTTGTCACTGTCCATACTAATACCGTTGATGTGAAAGTCTGTTTATCTATATTTTACAAATATAATATGGCAACATTTTTATGTCACGATCTATAAATTATAATATTATGCTCTTGTTAACACTTAATTGTACTTATTTTGTAGTAAGTTTTATTATGCACAATAAAGAGTTCATTCATTCACTCTATATATATTGTAGACTTTTCTATAAAACTCAGACTTTCCATTTAATTTTATTTCCTGTTTTATTAATAAGTGAGTGAACTCATTCACTCACTCATTAATTAATTCATTCATTAATTCTGTAACCGACCAAATTCAAACTTCCCATTCAGACATTTTCTACGAGAAAGGTTGAAATCCTGATAAATCATGGAAATAAAATTAAATGGAAAGTCTGAGTTTTATAGAAAAGTCTACAATACAAGTATCAGGAGTAAGCGGAATGCATTAACCATGATTGTATAATCGCATTTGCTCTCAATTGCTCTCAACTCATTCACTCACTCATTAATTAATTCATTCATTAATTCTGTAACCGACCAAATTCAAACTTCCCATTCAGACATTTTCTACGAGAAAGGTTGAAATCCTGATAAATCATGGAAATAAAATTAAATGGAAAGTCTGAGTTTTATAGAAAAGTCTACAATACAAGTATCAGGAGTAAGCGGAATGCATTAACCATGATTGTATAATCGCATTTGCTTTATTCAAATTCTTTGAAGTTTTGTTTCCTTTATAAATGACATTCTAATAGATTGTTTATTTTCGATAAGTTTCTTAATATTTCTGGCAGGTGTGAACAATTAAGTTAATTAAATTGAGTACTGAGTACTGAGTTTTTGCTTATTCATTCCGATAGGCACCGCCAATTTAATATTCAATATTACCACGAACTTTGTAATTGTCCAGGTATATTATTTATTTAAATCAGGGAACCAGGGCGCCCACGACTATCCGAAGACACTAAGTTCCACAATGTGATAGGTGGCAAGCCTATTGCCAACCGGGTACTTATTATTATTATTTCTTTTTTATTTATATATCAATCATTAATTCGTTTTTTGATTTAACATAGTTAAAATTATTTAGTTTGCGTTAGTGTAGCACCAGGATGACCGAGATATGTTGGTTATTTTTATAAAACGCCGTTTTAAATTAAAAATCTAGTCAATTATCTCAGTCTTTAATAAAACTAATAACTTGTGTTTTTTTAATAGAAAAAAAGTGTGTGTGTGTGTCAGATACGACGCACGATTGGAGTTTCCTCCTTACGAAATGTATCTTGCAGCACACATGTCTCCTACAGCAGATTTGGTTATGTTAATTCTTCTTAAATTAGTATCATCCTAGACATTAGAAGTGTGATCCAAATAGTCAGTATTTCGATAGATAGCGACTCCTCCTGCACGGAGACTACGATGTATCGCGCAGGAGGAGATCCCGAGAATGAGATACGCTGTGTAATGTATTCCATCTCATTCTTTTACACGTTCAATCCTACAGATATATATGTTTGTCTCTTTCTACGTAACGCTTTAACTTTTTGTGTTACGCTTGATTTTACTCCTCATAAAATTTCCGTACCGGGCCTTATAACTCAAATCGTTTCTAAAGGAATAAACTCCAAAAAATAGATTTGCAGAGATGCAATAGATAGATTGCAGAAATCCATAGCATGCGCGTCTGCAATTTAATTATGTATTTTTTTAATTAATTTGTAAAAAATGGTTTTAGATTGATTTGACATTTTTTTTTAAAAAACTTTTAAGTCTAAGAATTTTAGTATTCAGTAGCTCAAACGGGTACAGCATTAAGGTGAAAAGGTGCAGATTCAAATCTTATAACAAGTATTTTTTTTCCTTTCTTTAAAAATTGTGGACTGTTATGACTAATTCTCTTCGTGTTGGTCCTGGCTCTTTTGCAGAATAGACTATCTGCCTTTCTGCCAGGCAGCTCGTGAAAGGCAAGCACAGGCTTATCGACACAAACACTGTGACATCTGACTAGGTAGTAGAGTTTCGCAGCGACTTGCCCGGATTGGTACCACCGCCTTAACTATTCCTGCCGCCATAACATCAATGCTTCCCGTTAACGCATTCTGATTTGGATGGTAAGGTAGCCGGGAAACATACTTTTGCTCGAGGTCTAACATCCTGACTTCAGGTTGGCAGCGCAGCATGACAACCTTTTTCTTAACATCAGGAAATCCGCCGCTTATTTGCTTATTCAAATAAAACAACGATTTTTAGAATGTGTGTCTGTCTGTGTGTTACGCCGTTATTTTAGTGTTAAACTCACGATAGCCACCTATAAATATTTTTATCCATACAGTATAAAATAATCTTGTCTATATAACAAAAGTGCTTGCTACTGTAGTTTTCTATTTGAGATGGCAAGATAGTATGTAATAGTCTAAAGAAAGGTAATTTTTTCAAAGGATGAACGGTACATAGATATCAAAAGCTAGCGTTTTCTTTTCATTATTAAAATATTTATTAATTTGTTTATATGTTTTATGTTAAACTAGCAGCCCGCCCCCGCTTCACACGGTTATGAAATATATATTTATAAACCTTCCTCTTCAATCACTTTATCTATTTAAAAAAAGCATCAAAATCCGTTGCGTAGTTTTAAATATTTAAGCATAGAAAGGGGCAGAGGAAGCGACTTTGTTTTTTACTATGTAGCAAAGATATCTGAAAGGCATTTCCATAGTGACCATAGACACCATAGATATTACTGATGGTTTAGTTACAAGTGCAAGTTTTCTGGCTATCCTTACCTCCAGCACGGAATACGATAACAGAGAGCAGTGATACTAAGGCAATGATATCGATCTCGGCGAGCTACTTAAGAGCGTTTTGATACCTGATAAATAAATAAATATCTCTGGACAAGTCATGCATATTCAGTTTAACCCCAAAGTAAGCAAATTATATGCTTGTGTTATGGGTGTTAGTCAACGATACTATTATATAGAAATACTTAGATAGATACCGGAATAAATTGAATGAACACCCAGATCCGGAAATGTAGACATCTTGATGTTCATCACACAAATTCCTGCCCTCGTCGGGAATCAAACCCGAGCCTCGCCCTTGGTCGATGTCGTTAGGCGTACGCTAGCCAATACTGTAAAAACATTTTCCAGTCATCCTCAAAGTAAGAATCGAATATTCAGTTCACGTTTAGACTTCTCATGTGTTTAATGTTCGAAGTTATTGAATAGATATGTTTTAAACGGGAATATTCAAACTTGAATCGTTAAAGCCTCAAGTTTGCCAATTATGGGATTAGTTTAGAGATTAAAACGTATGTCTCCTTTAGTCACTGCTTTTTTGACAATGGTTGTAATTCTGCTGAACAATATATTTGTATTTAATTTATGATATCTTTATTCAATGAAACGGAAACAAAAGAGATGGAATGTTTTTGAAATGGAATGAATATTTATGTCAAATTACTTAGTTATTAACTTATGATATTTCAATTAACGTTTTCCGGGAAACGTTTCCGGGAAATGTTTTATCTCTTCTATTTCTTTCATTGAAAGAAGGCAGCGATTATTCAACATTAGTTTGGTAAGACTGAAAACTTCTAGAATATAATTATAACTTGAATATATTGTGGAAAGTACAAGTGTTTCTAAATAAATTACATCATGAAAACTTCTCCCCGTGTTAGTCCGGGCTCCGTTGTAGAATAGACCATCTGCCTTCCTGCCAGACAGCTCGTAAAAGGCGAGCATAAGCTTATCGTCACTAACACCGTGACATTTGACTAGGTGGTAGAGTTTCGCAGCGATTCACCCGGATTTGTACCACCGCCTTACCTATTCCTGCCGTCATAACGTCATGACGTGTTCCGGTTTAGAGGGCAAGGTAGCCGGTAAACCTACTTTTGCTCGGGCCTAATATCCCGGCCTCAGGTTGGCAACACACCGTTATCACCTTTGGTGCCTCTAGGCAACGTGAATTTCTTACCATCAGGAAAGCTGTCTGCTTGTTTGCCTTCCAATATCATAAAAAAAGCTATCTTTATTCAATGGGACGAAAACAAAAGAGATGAAATATTTTTGGAATTTCAAGTTTTTTAGTTATTTACTTGTGACGTTTTTAATTAACGTTTTCCGAGAAATAGAATAATGGTCCGTAGAAATATTTTGTCTCTTTCTATTTCTTTCATTGAAAGAAGATAGCGATAACTACTACATATTTGGTTTCAAAACGTGTATCTATATCCTTTTCTTCATTATAAAAGGTCAGCGGACCCATACATCCACTGATATCTAAAAGGTGTGTATTTTTAAGATAATATATTCTAATTATAAATTCATTCGTGTTCGCCAATTACTAATTCAATAACTTAGTCTTCAATTTAGTTTTTAATTAACTATGAATTTCGCTGAGAAAGCTATTAACGGTTTTCAGGCACTCAGCAAAACTTCTTTAAATTTACGAAGTTTCAAATTCAAACCAATGTTAATTGACAGTCTTGATGAGGACTTGAAAATCTGACAATGTTTTATCTAGGAATAGGATCGATGACTAAAATACAGTCTACGTTACAGAATATTTTTTTTATGATATTAAAAGGCAAACAAGCAGACGGATTTCCTGATGGTTAGAAATTCACGTCGCCTAGAGACACCAAAAGTGGTAATGGTTTGTTACCACCCTCGATAAAAGTTTACCGGCTACATTATCCTCTAAACCGAAACATGGTAGTTTACGGTAGACAGGGCTAAATTCAATTACAGTTATTAAATGTTTATAAATAAATAATTAATCTAGTTATAAATATAAACAATTGGCTTAGAAGTTAAAGCATATATACCTTATTAAATAATATTTTTTATAAATGTTAAAATATTTGCACACCAAAATATGGTAGAATATGTTGATATACTTAAATATTTTTGTAACATCTCATTTACACACATATTTCCGCAAATAAATAATTTTCTTTTCTTTTCATGTCAATGACGAGCACTGACGTATGGCGGCAGGAATAGATAAGGCGGTGGTATTAATCCGGACGAGTTGTTGTCACTCGAAACTCTACCACCTAGTCAGATATCACGGTGTTAGTGATGGTAAGCCTGTTCGCCTTTTACGAGCTGTCTGGCAGGAAGGTAGATGGTCTATTCTGCAAAGGAGCCCGGACTAATACGGGGAAAAATTAATTGTTATTAATAGACAAATTAAAATTATACTATATAAAATCTAACACAGCAATCAAAAATCCATTGTAATGGTCAGACGAGGTAGATATTTGATTACTGTATTCATAAAAGGACGAATACCAAATTGGCCTTGAATCTAACAAGTTTGAAACTTATGCAAGAGTAATTAGGTTACTGTAATTATGAAGGACACAACTATATGAAACTACTACAGTTGGTATTTAAATTGTTTTTTTGAATTTTCTTCTAATTAATACAGTAGTTATAAGTTTTTTGCTATTACAAAAGACACCGTCCGAATCGTCCTTGAGCACCTACCATAAAGCGAAAATTTATGCAGTAGTTATAAGTTTTTTTTGCGATTACGAAAAATACCGTCCAAATCGCCTTTGAGCACCTACCACAGGCTTAGGCTCACTAACACCGTGACATCCTACTGTAGGTAGAGTTTCACAGCAACTCGCCCGGATTGGGAGCAATGGTCAGTGCTTGCCGTTGACGTGTTCCGGATCGAAAGGTAAAGTAACCGGTAAATTTACTTTTGCTCGAGGTCTTACATCTCGGTTAGCAACGCATCAGAAAATCAGTCTGTTTGTTTGCATTCCAATATCAAAAAAAAAGTATTTTCCTGTAACACAAGCCATATTAGCCTTTAGTGTAATAAACATATATAGTAGGTACCTACCTAGTTGTTAGATTATTATTATTGTGAAGGTCATATAACAAATTTACTCTGAGCCAAACAAGCTTGGATATACAACAGTTATTAGACTATTGTTAATATAAATTATACAGGCCAAATTGACCTAGATTTAATTACTCTTGAAACTTATACACCCTGATTTTTTAATCACCATCCAAATTTTAATATGTTGATCTTAAGTGAAAATAATTAAATACGTGTTTTTTCTTTTAGTATCCCTCAATACTAAAATATTAAGATACGACATCGCAAAGTCGTCTACAAAGTACCGTACCTACGCGCTGAGTGCTCTGACATGCTAGATAGCTACCTGCTAGATACCTATTTTTTTTATAAATGGACTTATTTATAGATACTTTATGCCTAGAAAAAAATTGGATGGTGATAAAAAATTTTGCTGTATAGTACTTTTGAGGTTATAATTAAATAAATTAATACACTTGCCAAAAATACACAAATTAAATCTAACTTCAAAGTAAGCAAATTTCATGTCTGTGATACGATAATATTACGAGAGATACTAAAACAAATTTAAAAAAAACAGCCAGGCCCAAAAATACAGATCTTGGTAAGTGTGCGGTACACAAATGCCAGCCCCGTCGGTAATCGAACCCGAGCCTCGCAGTAAGCAATCAATTTATCGTAAGTCGGTATATAAGTAAGTTACTAAGCCAGAATTTTCTTAAAGATAAATAAAATCATGATATGCTTAAAGTTGGTCGAGTAGCTATTGTACACGCTTAACTACACTGACTCGGGTTCGATTCCGACTGTGACGGTGGCAGGCATTTGTGTGTTGAAAATTTGAATGTCTGCATTTCCGGGTCTGGGTGTTTATTAAATAAATATATATAATACTAGCGGCCCGCTCCTGCTTCGCACGGTTCGTTGAGCAGTTTGAAAGATTTAAGCGTACTAAGGGTACACAAAATACGACTTTGTTTTATACTGTGTATAATACCTAATATATTCTGGTATCGTTGACTAACACCCATAACATAAGCATATAATTTGCTTCCTTTAGGGTTAGATTCAATTCGTGTTACTTGTCCAGGAATATTATATTGTCTATAATATCATATTATTACTTTATATTTTGCTTCTCGAAGTCAAAATATAAAGTCGTATGTATTTGAACAAAACCGTATTGACGGGGTTTACTGTACGAAGATATACGACTGTATGTACGAACTTTATACGAACTTTGAAGTCTCCGTTACACTGGATTTTCCAGGAACGTTAACATAGACATTTCAAAGACAAGTTAACAAACTTTTCAGAAACCGCCATTGTAATGGCAACTGATTATTCGTATTGCAGTTGTTTATAGGCAGGGTTGGTTATTTTATTTTCTAGTACCTGGATGACCGAGTTTTGCTCGGTATTTGTTTTTTGCTTTTTTATAAATTGTGTTTTTTGGAAATTATATTTAAGTACGAAAATTTAAAAAGTCTTACCTCAAAGCAAACAATCATTGACTTCGTTACTTAACAACAACAATAAAACACGAATGTGACATTTTCTAAAAATGATTCCTAGCTAGATCGATTTATCGTCCCCGGAACCCCCTATATACTAAATTTCATGAAAATCGTTGAAGCCGATTCCGAGATTCCAATTATATATATATATACGACGACGTGAATTTCGTACCATCATGAAATCCATCAACTTGTTTGCCTTCTATTGTCATAAAAAAATCGCAGTTTGCTGCTGCTGAGGATCAGAAATAGTACCCGGATTTCCTGATGGTAAGAGAAAACTGTGACTTATAGATATGAAAGATGTTAAGGTAGCGTCGCTGTCCTGTAGCTGGGATGTTAAGCCTTGTACTATATACAAGTCTATCGGCTTCCCTCTGGACCGGAATATGACAGTCATTACGGTGGCAGAAATAGGTAAGGTAGTAGATCTTCCCACACAGCACTCAACCACCAGCGGTCTTGTACGGAATGATCTAACATACGCTTGCCTCTCGCGAGCGGAGCAGAGGGGCAGGCAGATATTTTACTCAGGGGAGCAGGATATACACGGGCAATAAAATATGGATACATCGAAATTACTTTTCATATAACTTCAAGATATGAGTATGTTAAAATAAAAATTACAGAAAACGTATTTAATTTTTTTTAATTTAAAAAAGTATTATTTCTACTCGAAACTTAACACCCTGTATATAGCTCAATTTTTTTAACGGATATGCAAAAATGGATATTCTAAATATTGGACTTGGCTATCATACACATTTACGTTTTCGATGGGCCACGTGTAAAGGCGTATCACCATCGCTGGCGCACTACCTTCGATGTGCGGACGAAATCCCCCGTGTTGGTCCGGGCTCCTTTGCAGAATAGACCATCTGCCTTTCTCGCAGGCAGCTCGTAAAAGGCGAGCATAGGCTAATCATCACTAACACCGTGACATCTGACTAGACGGTAGAGTTTCGCAGCCACTCGCCCGGATTGGTACCACCGCCTTACCTATTCCTGCTTCCATAACGTCATGACGTGTTCTGGTTCGGAGGGTAAGGTAGCCGGTAAACTTAATTTTGCTCGAGGCCTAACATCCTAACCTCAGGTTGGCAACGCACCATTACCATCTTTGGTGTGTCTAGGCGGCGTGAATTTCTTACCATCAGGAAATCCGTTTGATTGTTTGCCTTCCTATAACATAAAAAAACTGGCCAACTACGTTTGGCCACTATGATGGCCCATCGTGTAGTGCGTACATAAAACATATCTGTTTTTTTAATACGCAATATTTTTGTAAGCGGAAATTATAGGTGAAAGGAAGGTTTAATGTTGTATGAAAAAATACTAATTCACGCTCGCGGGAAATGGAGACTAAACAAATGGCGTTTGCTCTGAAACAAAGGTGACTCGTTTGTGTGCGTGTTGGTGTGAGGTAAATTTACAACATGTTTTTATTTAAGCATTTTGGTAATTAAGAGGGTGATACTTTTATGGTAAAGGTAATTTATGCTGAATTTAATTGAGTTTATCACCTCTGTGGTCTAGCAGTCTAGATATTGAACTTGACTTCATGAGGTCCTGAGTTGGATTCAAAGGTCGGGCAACAATAAAAATGGGTTTTCCAATTTTCTAATAAAAAAAAGGTGGTCGGAATTGGATGTGTGCCAGTTTAGCGATAGACTTGCCACCTATCACATTGTAGGACTTAGTGTCTTATGTTAGTCGTGGGTGCCCTGTTTGTGTTTCTGCCTACTCCTTTGGGGATATGGGCGTGAAGATACTGACTTACTTTGAAGTTTATTATTATACCAAATTGTATTATTCAAAATTACCGTATCACTAGAAAATCAAAACAAGTAGCTATATCTTTATACATATATATAATTATCTTTTTTTTTGAAAAATGAACCAATGCCTTGTCTGGTCCAGTCGCCATAATAACTCGTAATAGTAGGGTAGCCGGTAGAATTACAAAAAAGACCTAAGATTCCAGGTCTCAGGACAGCGATGCACCTATAACATCAATGGTATCTATAGACCGAGGCTATCTCTTACCATCAGGAAAGCCGAGTGTTTGTTCGCTTACCTCTTACACAAAAAAGCACATAGTGTATAATATATACCATTTGTTAAGATAAAATTAAGAAATTCACATCTTCAGCTTATTTATCAGAGACAAATGAACAAAGTTATAATGGAAAATAAACATTAAGCATCCCCAACAAAAAGCAATTTGATGTTATCAAGTGTTAACAAGAGGAATGAGATATTATAACAATCTCTTATTTAAATAAAAACTTGCGTTAAACAAGTGTTAATCATGGCGATAACGCTTAAGTTGTACGAGGGACGAGATTGTGGATATTGTAAAAATTCATACTTGTCTTGCAAATTTTTATTATGACTGGAAAAGTCTGATTCTTTTATTCGTTTTCATAATGTATCGCTATTTTTAGGTAGAAATTAAGAAAAAGGTTCTACTTTTTACTAGATACTTACAATACAATACAATAACTCTTTTTTGTGCACTAAATACAAATAAATTACAAATGTATTAAAATAACTTACACTAAGTAAATACATAAAGGCGGCCTTATCGCCGAGGCCGCCTCTCACTCTCTCTCTCTTCTCTTCTCTTCCAGGCAACCCTAAAGTATGAAACAAGATTTAGCGAGATACTTCTGTATCTTCACATCATATCCCCGGAAAGGTATTTCATGGGGTACCTACCACATCGCGGTTTAATGCTTTTTTTTGAAATATAGTAAATGATTAAAAAATGGTCCCACTTAAATTTTATCAACAAATTCTAGTAGTTTTTGATGTACACTGAATCCTATTAATATTTTAAACGCAAAAGTGTGTATGTTTATTTATTTGTTTGTTACTTTTTCACGCAAAAACTGCTGAACCAATTTTCGTGTAATTTGGAACTCACACATAGAGAGTACCTTGAATTAACACATGAAATAGTCTTATCCTGAAAAAAAAAAATAGTGGGACCATTAACCAAGCGGGCAACGCCGCGGGCAACAGCTAGTATTGCATCAATTTGACACTTATTCTAACGATAATTGAAAAATGTATGCACTGTTAAGTATAACTTATAAACCACAAGATCATGATAAATCTAACATGGACATTAAACGAGTGATTGGGTATCAAACATACAAAAAACATGCAGTCGAGTTGATAACCTTCTCATTTTTCTGAGTCGACTAAAAATAATATTACTTTTTTTATTTCTGCTATTTATTTACGGCCAATATTAATAATTAATATTAAAAATTAATTATAAATTAAAAAACTTGCTGTCCAAGATTGATATTTTGATCCATTTTTATGATATCGCTTGCTAATAACATATCTGTGGATAGGATGAATATGGCAATTAGGTATAGGATAGGCCGGCGGATAAGCAGCTATCTAGATTGCTTGAAATCCATCTTTAGAGAAATATTATTAACATTGGCCGTCAATGACCAAAAATGCCGGAAATCTACCGATACGTACAATCTACGTCACACGGAACGTACGTCGCGTGCGATTTGGAGTTCTCTGTGGTGAGTTCTTCGACAAAGTTGGTGAAGGACGTGACAAGTGGTTTTGTTTCCCGAGTTCGGACTCTATTCGTTATCTGGGGATCTTGAATCTCAGTTGCCAACTCAAACTGCAAAAGTGTACATCAAATGACGTCATTTGTGTTTGCTATCTCTATTGTATTTCTGTTGATCACTGGAGATAGCAAATATAAAACACGTCATTTGACAGATATTTGATATACACTCATCCACTTTGAGTTGACAACTGAGATACACAATAAGCACACAGGTCGCGGAGGTGGGAGATGGGAACTTTAGGCAGGGTTGTTATATGCGAAGGACGTGACAGTGTATATTGTTTCCCGAGCTCTCCCTTTATTCGTGTTCTGGTCGCGGTGGTGGGCGGTGGGGACGTTAGTTAGGCTTGTCACAGTCTGTGTCATTTGGAGGACTACTTTCCATAACAGATACACTGTATCAAAAACGAGAAAAAAGGCAAACAAACACATTTTTAAATTTGTATTAAAACATATACATTGATAGTAATGGCAAAAAATATCATCCTACAATCAATAAATGTCTTCGTTCCGCCATATAAATTTACTAAATTGGAATCCTAAGAAAAAAGGACTTTACGTATCTCAATATTAACTACCTTCGAAAAAAAAAATTATCACCATGTCACTAATGATACAATTTATATGGGACCACCTCGGGATCATGACCATTCTGTTAACAAAATACCCATCAAAATCAAGTCTTTATTCTGTTTTTTATGACATTGTAAGGCAAACAAGCAGATGGATTTTCTGGTGATAAGAAATTGAAGACACCAACGGTGGTAATGGCGCGTTTCTAGCTTAAAGCCGGAATGTTAGGCCTCGAGCAAAAGTAAGCTTACCGGCTACCTTACCTTCCGAACCGGAACACGTCAATGGCAAGCACTTACATTATGGCGGCAGGAACAGATAAGGCGGTGGTACCAATCCGGGCGAGTCGTTGTGAAACTCGACCACCTAGTCAGATGTCACGGTATTAGTAACGTTAAGCTTATGCTCGCCTTTTACGAGCTGCCTGGTATAAAGGTAGTTGGTCTATTCTGCAAAGGGACCCGGACAAATACGGAGGAAAAATAATCGAGCAAACAAACATACGAAAAGTGTAGAAAAACAATGCAGTCGGATTCATAAACTTATCATTTTAGAGCCGGTTAAAATAGGGATCCGATATAAAAACTAAGTTGTGTTTCATCAAAAGTGAAATTAAAACTAAGTAAAAAAGTGCTATTATATGCATTAGCAAAGTCACGTATATTTCCTTTTCTTCAAGTTTCTTTTAAAACAACTTTCAATAGAAGACGGCTCATGAAAAAGTTTTTACTACGTTACGTGTTAAAAGTCGCGGCAAGGAAATGGAACTGGTAGATTGGGAATAAAATGTTGGTCCGGGTCCGCTGACTAGAATAGACTATCTGCCTTTCTGCTAGGGAGCTTGTAAATGAAGCACAGGTTAATATATAGCTACCTATATTTTATACTTGTTATCGTCGGCACTTGGTGAAATTCCATTGTATACACACTTTTTTGCAGTAAACGTTTGTACTTATCCACTACACAATTCACACAACATCATCAGGGCTTCAAGAAGTAAAAAGTGAAACCAGTTGGCTTTAGAGTAACGAAAAGCATTAAATGAAGTATATAGTAAATAAGTACAAGTGTTTACTCCAAAATATAGGTCATTACCAACATGACCTTTGCTAGTAGAGTGCTTTGCAGCAACTTTCCCAGCCGCCGTTATGACTCTGGCATGTTCCAGTCTAGAGGATAGGGTAGTCGGTGGAATAGCACAAAAGTACTTCCAACCCGGCCTCAGGGCAGCGACGCACCTTTTTTTATAGAAGAGGAGGCAAACGAGCAAGTGGGTCACCTGATGGAAAGTGATCACCTCCGCCCACGGACATCCGCAACACCAGGATTATCACAGATGCGTTGCCGACCTAAAACATCTGTGGTGTCTTTAGACCACGGTAGTCTTTAACCATGAGGACTTCATGAGGGCCATGTGTTTGTTCGCTGACCTGTCACTAAAATAAGCATCGCCTATCGATATCAATGACGTCAAAGTTAGGCTGTCCAACTGAGATATTTTGAGTAAGCTATTAGCTAACTTCCGAATTGGAGTATTAAAGTGGCAACTGACTGACTAATGTAAGCAAGCGTATTAATTATTAAAGTTCAAACAGCTTTTTTAACGAATGGAAATCCTCTTGAACAATTGCCACTTTTCGGGGGAAGTGGCTGCTTATGCTAAACTCTACTACTAGCTGACTTATCTCTATCCGCATCGAGTGTATTTCTGCCGAAAGCACCGCTGTAGTCCTAACACCTGCTTGTGTCCAGAAGATCTTGTCTTCTTTTGACAATACTTTGGTGACATTAGCATGAGGTGTGACATCATGCGTGTGACTTAGAATTGCCTTTTGAGCCACCTCGACTCATAGAACCAATAATAAACCCCCGTCACAAGAACTTAATTTCCCTTTAAATATAAGTAAGTAAGTATCTTCACGCCCATATCCCTGAAGAGGTCGGCAGAGGCACAACCAGGGCACCCACGACTAGCCGAAGATACTAAGTCCCATAATGTGATAGGTGGCAAGCCTATCGCCAACCGGGCACGTTTCCAATCCCGACCAACATTTTTTTTTATTAGAAAACTGGAAAAATCCTATTTTCTTTTTGTTGGTCAACCCGGGATTCGAACCCGAGACCTAATGCAGTCAAGTCCAACACCCGGACCGCTCGACCACAAAGGCCATTAATTTCTCTTATTTTATTCCCTTATTTTTAATTTCCCTTTAAAGTGAAAATATCTGAGTATATTTGGAGACATTCAGTTAAATGTTAATCTTCCCACAAAATATAAGCGACTCATCCGATTTTCTTCAAACACGTCAGAACCAGAATCAGAATAATCTTTATTCACATGAACCATACAAGTGGTATTTGTGCGAGTCGACATTTTTTTAAACTACCACCGGATCGGAATCTATGTCTATACCAGAATAAGTTTAATAAACAGCCAGACCCGGAAATGCAGAAATCCAAATGTTCATCACACAAATGCCTGCCCCCGTCGGGAATCGAACCCGAGCCTCGCGGTTGATCGGTGTAGTTAAGCGTGTACGCTAACCACTCGATCAACGAGGCTGCAGAAACTGACTTCAATTACCTCACTAGGCACCACGTCGTGATTTGACAATTTTTTCTTCGAAAAACAGCAAACTATTTCGGAATTATAGTCATTAGTCACACATACATTTTATCAACATCCTTCTATTAATAATGCAAAAAAATCGCTTATGTTGACGATTTCATAAATGATAAGTAAAAAATTTATACAATTTTGAGTATATATGGTTTTTTTGAAAGATAGGTCATGATTTCAAGGTGGCCAAAATCGGTTGGCTGTTGGCCGTTTAATCGCGTAATAATCATAAAAAAACGTACAGTTAAATTGAGTACCCCCCTTTTGAAATCAGTTAAAAACACATAACAAATCTATCGGTTTATAATTTATGCAATGTAGTTTCCATTTTCATTTTCTGTTTTCAGAACTGGTGCAAAATGATTTTTCGTAGCTTACCCGAACCCATTTGTGATTGGACGCGACTGGTGCGACATCCGCATAAAATGGAACAATCTGAGAGAAAAATACATGCCTTGTTCCAACATAAAAACTGTGAATTCTAAACTGTTATATGTGAACAGTAGGGTTAACCTTGAATCGTTCGAAACGAATTCGAAATTGGAATCGGATATCTATGTCATTTTAGGTACTTTTACGGCCAATATCAATACAAAGCTTGCCTACAGATAAAGAGTCTTCTAGAGCACAAATTAAAGTATTACGTAGTAGGGGAGAACCGGGCAATGGGAGTCAGCAGGCAATGGTGGTCACTACCATATCTAGAAAACAAAAACCCGTCGAAACACATACAGTGGCGAAAATAGCCAATCGTATCATACCTTTTCCGCCACCGCACGGTCATTCAGATCGCTCGTCCGGTTCACGAGAGAATTTTACGTGTGCACAAATTAAACAATAAGTAACTGTTTCGAAGCAATTTTATGGTTGTCTTATTAACTACATTATGTTTAAAGTACGTAACAATCATATCATTAAAAAAATTAATAAATATTTAACCTTATTACTTAAATTTGAGTTTTTTTTAATTGAAAAACCTATTATCGGGCAATGGGAGTCAGTAAATCCCATTAAGAAATCAGCTAAGACTGTAAAAGGACGAGCAACATTAGCAAGCTAGAAACGTCTTTCACAACAGAAATCTGTAAACAAGAAATCTGTAAATCTTCCACTGAGACTGATATTAGTCAGACTCATACATGTGATGACAACGAAGACGAGTCTAGCAACATTTGTTTGATCTGCTCCGAATTTGGCCGTAACAACGAAATGTGGTACCGATGCATACCCTGCGGACTGCGGGCCCACACAGATTGCATAGAATAGGATTCTCCTAAGGGCTATATGTGCGACAGACGCTGAATTATATTCAATAATAATTCTTATGAATTGGAACCTTGACCCTCATTGTCCTACAGGCTGACTACAATTACCCACATGTTAGGGCAATGGTGGTCAAGGCTGATATTTTTTTAAAAACTTCAATTTTGCCAAAGTATGATTCTAAATGAAAAAAAATAAAATTGAAACTGATAGACAATTAGTTAGAGTATGTAAGCAAATTATTTTGATAAATATAGCATAATATTTTTTTTCGTTATTTTGACTATCGCTTAAGTTACTCCCATTTCCCCCTTTTCCCCTACTTTTAGAGTTTTGTTGCTAAGACGTTTTGTGAATTATTGAAAAATAAAAGCGGTTACCTAGCAACGGATAAACTAAAAAAGCACGATATCTTAGATAGATTATTTATACTGGCCGTTAGTTAACACTAGCGAATCGTCAATATTTAGTTTAAGACTACCTAAAAAATCCAATTTCAATTTTTTGTTTTTCAAGGAATCGTGATTTTTTGGTGCCATCGAGAGAAAAGAAGGTTGAAGTTTTTTCATAATTATTTAATTTCGTATTATTTTTTTATTAGTCAATTTTGGTGGCAATATGTTTAGTGAAAATGCAGAAATGAAATAATCATGAAGAAATTAGCGTATTGTGTATTTCCTCGTTCCCGCCAAATCTCACTATATGAGCTTGAGCAATGAGGCCACCGCTTTAGTCAAGACCCTGACATGACTTATTGACGACTTATGGCTACTTATAATTGAATCCCGATTTTGGTAAATTTGATGCAAATGGGTGCGTATTTCTACTTGACTAATGGCAATATACCTGGTCACGGGATAGCGATACAACTGTAACATCTGTGGTGTCTATAGGTCACGGTGTCTCTTACCTTCTGTGCTTATTCGCTGACCTCGAACATAAATAATTAAGCGAAGTAAAACTGCAAAAACTTACTCCAACTATATCATGAGCCATTCGATCATTGTTTTTTCAAAAGATAGCAAATATTTCCGAAATGGTCCCACATACATTTTATCAACATCCTACTAGTGGTTTTTGAGTTTTTTTATATTTATACAAGAGGAGGCAAACGAGCAAGTGGGTCACCTGATGGAAAGTGTTCACCGCCGCCAACGGACATCCGCAAAACCAGGAGTATCACAGATACGTTGCTGACCTTTAAGGTATGAGTACGATTTTTTCTTGAAAGTCCCTAAGTCATAATTGTTACACCTAATAATATATACATTTTCTCTCTTTTCGTTGATGAGGTCGTCACTTTAAGTGAAAAATAAATGTATTATTAATAGTAACTCAAAAACTACAAGAAGGATGTTGATACAATTTATGTGGTACCATTTCGGAAAAGTTTGCTATCTTTCGAAAAAGACATCAAATCGCGACCCAATGAATTAACTCGCCGGGGATTTGGACGTGAAGATACTTTTACTTTTTCTCAATTTCTACCTAACAATAGCGATACATTTTGAAAGCGAATAAAAGAATCAGACTTTCCCAGTTGTAATAAAAATTTGCAAGACAATGTTTCATTGCAGGACAATACAAATAATGAATGCTTACATTTTTATAACTTAAAATAATGTGGAACCACGTCGAAATCATTATTTATTTTAAAAAAGGACCACCAAAACGGGTTGGTTGTTCGAGTCATCTTACAAAAAGTAAACAGATATACAAAAAAAACATATAGTCGAATTGAGACCCTTCTGGAGTCGGTTGCTAACTGCGTCTAATACAGAACTTATTTTTTCAATTTATTTAAAAAGCTGAATAAGATTCTAGTACAATCCTATTATCCTTTTAATAGTATAAATGCGAAAGTTTGTCTGTTTGGTTGTTTCTCTTTCACGCAAAAACTGCTGAACCGATTTTCATGAAATTTGGTAAACACGTAGAAGGTAACTGGGATCCTTGTTCCGATGGGACCACGCGGGCGACTCCGCGGGTAACAGCTAGTACAAATATGAAGACTGGTACAATACAAATATCAAGTATCAAAAATTGTAAATATATGTTTCTAAATTCGCGGCTTTTGAATCAAGTCCCCAGCAAAGGTATCCGGTTTGTGAGAATTACGTCACATGTACTCGTACACATCTGCAATCAAGCGTGATCCGTCGATCCACAGCCACCGCTCAGACCGCGAAATGCATTTCCTCGGGTACTGTTGAAATATTGAGTTCTTTATTCCAAATACACATGTGCTACTTACGTCTTTTAACAAAAAAATACTCTTTAGTATACTGGAATAAGTGAAATATTTAGTTTTTATTTCTTTCACATTACTCAAAACATTTTACCCGTTTAACTCAATCGCTTTGATTAGGCCCATCATTATTTTGACTAGCAGTTGACGTTCTTTCCATTAACGTTAAATTAACAATTAATACTTCAAATTCTATGGACCATTTTTATCTTCATTCGATCTTCGTCATTGGCGAATTCTGTCTGAAAAAAATGGTGTAAGCTGTTGAATCGATAACTGGCATTTGTATTAGATTGACAAAGGTATGTGTGTGAAACTAAAAAAATATACATATCGTCACACGTCAGGCGAGCGCCTTTAATCCAGATGGTATGGCCTGGTATGCCACAAAGCTCTTGCTCTGCTACTCAGAGTACTCCATCATACTTAATGTTTTCGACCAAATAATTTTTACACCCGTATCCCAAACACGTACCAAAGGTACAACGTAGCAGGGCACATAAGACAAGCTGAAGACATAAGTCCCACATTGCGATAGATGGCGAACCGCCCACATTGTCAACCGGCCACGTATTTGATCCCGGCAACGTTATTAAAAAATAAAAAAAACCCTTTTTTTCCCCGACTCAATGATCGAACACCTCATGTAGTAGAAGGCGCTAAAAAAATAACATATTTGCGTATTATCAAATGGACAAACAAATTGGAAAAAATTTGGTCACCATCAATTCTAGTTATCAAAAATAACTTGTTTCACATATGAATAATTATTAAAGCCCATTGCACGTGAGTCCACACTGTGAAAGTACATAATTAAGACAACCAAAGATTAAAAATATCAACTTTAGCAAAAACTGCAAATATACGTGTTGCTAAATTTCCAGATTTCGAATCAAGCTCCAAGCCAGGATATCCGGATGGCGAGAATTACTTCACAAATGTACAACGCGCGTTGCATCTCCAATCAAGCATGCTCCGTCGATGCACAATCACGCTATTTACTGCTCAAACCGCGAAATGTATTTCCTCGGGTTTTGTTGAAATATTGGATTCTTTGTTCAAAATGTATATGTGCTTCTCACGTTTAAACACAAAGACTTATGTATCGCTCAAACGTATACCGACGTAACTGTTTTTTTTTGTTTTTTTTTTATGTGATAGATCCGCAAACACGGGTCTTCTAAACCTAAAAGACAACAGTGGCCTTGGACGCACTTGTAACATCCATGGCGTTAAAGACACCATGGATGTTACAAGTGCGTCGCCGTCTTGCGGCCGGGATGTTAGGACTGTTGTGCAAGTCTACCAGCTACCCTACCCTCCGGACCGGAATATAACTGAATTATAACGGCGATAGGAATAGGAGAGCACGGGGAGAAAATGTCAAATTATTTATGAGTGCTTTTTTTGATACAAATTATTTATTTACGTCAGCTTTTTTAATATTAACTGTTTTTAATGATTTTGTGGACACAAAGTGCAAAACCAAAGTATATGTTAACCGATTACGAGATTCGGGCCTCCGAATTTTATTTTATCTTAATTTATTTTATTTTAAGACTTGCGGGGTAAGCAGAGAGTATTGAGTGCCAAATATCAAGATCCTTGAAGACCTGTCAAGGTTTCTCTTTTCATACAGATGCGACAGTTTCAGGGACTCATGACACCAGTCTCAGATAAAACATGAGCGATCTGATCGTGGACTTGACCTAAGTCAACCTAAGTCTTCCCGGAAGCTGGATCCATCCACAATCATTTCAGCTGTATTTTTAATCTTTCTTTTGCCATTGTTTCAATAGAGTGAACAAACTAACATGTTCTTTTATTTTTACAACACTTTCTTTCAATCCCACTCTTTTTCGAATTCCTTTGTAGCCAATGCTCTGTTGCGATTTCTCAACATCATTAAAAACTTGTATTAACCTTTAACTTTGACTTAAGTGCTGTTAAGTTATTTACTTCAAGGTGCCGAACATAAGCCAGCAAGTACTCAAACATCCCATACAAAATGCATCGGAATATATAACTAGTTGAACCCAAATTCCGGTATGATACACCTAGTAACCTATAGTTTAACTAAGTCATGAATACTGGTTTAGGTTAATGTCCAGAGCGACTTAGTTTCAACAACTTGCTCCCTAGAGATTAGATTGCAGCTACGCTGTAACGCTTACGATTTTGTTCTTTGCTATAGAGTTAAAAACTGATAGAGGCGGGTCCGAAGAACATTTTCTTTAAAAACAGTTGACAAAAAATTAGAATGTACCCTCTAAAATTTACTTGGATCTCTGTGGTCTAGCGTTCTGACGTCGGACTTGACTTCTTGAGGTCTCAGGTTTGATCCCTGGGTGTCGGGCAACAAAAAAAAACAAAATCTCTATTTTCATATTTCTGATAAAAAGAACGTTGTCCGGGATTGGATAGAGCCCGGTTGGCGATAGGCTTGCCACCTATCAACATTGTGGGATTTAGTGTCTTCGGCTAGTCGTGGGTGCCCTGGTTTTGCTTCTGCCTACCTCTTCGGTGATATTGGCGTAAAAACACTTACTTACGTAGGTAATTTTTTTGTTACTTTGCAATTTTGACGAATAATTGAGTTCTTCCAGAACAATCTGTCGAGATATGGGGATAAAATTATTTTAAAAAGGAGTGCAGGTAGCTGAATATTTTAATCAAAAATGGTTTTAGAATGTATATTGTATATCGATATGTATACAAATTGATTGATCCGTCAGATGTCGTGTCCTACCTTTGGATATTGACTACTTTTTCAAATCACCTCTGTGGTGTTGGATTTGACTTCACGAGGTCCCGGGTTTGATCGCCGGGTCGGGCAACAAAATTTTCCATTTTCTAAAAAATATAACGGTGCCCGGGATTGGATATGTCCCCAGTTGGCGATAGCCTTGCCATCTATCATATTGTGGGCATTGTCTTCGGCTAGTCGTGGGTGCCCTGATTCTGCTTCAGCTTACCGCTTCGGGGATATGGACGTGAAGATACTTAATTTTTTTCAAATTAACCATAAACGGTCTTCTGAAAATTACATAGGTAACAAAAAATAATAATTAGCAAAATTTGTTATTTTACACGTGTTGCCAATGGAAATGGGTATCAAATTTTATTTAATATATTTTGAACAGACCGCATAAGATGTTTAAAGTTTTTGGGACAATTTTTAACCGATTATTCTCGTGAGCAAGCGTGACAGTCATTTACAGATCGCGTTAGAGAAACCGAGACAAAAATTAAGTTATGGGCCTCAACAAGATCTATAATGTAGTTGGAGGTAAAATTCTTTACTAAGTTATTAATATCTTACGCTTCTTTGGTTCCAACTTCCGAGTTCCCTTGATTAATGATTTCTTCTTATAGAAAATTGCAATTAATCATAATAAATTCTTTACACAATGAAGAAGTATATTCCATGTTGCCTTGTAAAAGTTGACTTTGATTGATAAGCTTTTTTTAATGATATTGGAAGGCAAACAAGCAGACGGATTTCCTGATGTTAAAAAAATCACGCTGTCTAGAGACACCAAAGTTGGTAATGGTGCGTTGCCAACCTCAAGGCCGAGATGATAGGCCTCGAGCAAAAGTAAGTTTACTTGCTACCTTACCCTACGAACCGGAACACGTCATGACGTAATGGCGGCATTAATAGGTAAGGCGGTGGTATCAATCCGGGCGAGTCGCTGCTAAACTCTACCACCTAGTCAGACGTCACTTTGTTAGTGACGGTGAGCCTATGCTCGCCTTTTACGAGCTGCCTGGCAAGGAAGGTAGATGGTCTATTTTACAAAGGAGCCGGACCAAAACGGGGAATTACAGAAACTTTACTTAAATCATAGACTCGTCAGGAATTGTGTCTATCTAAAAAAAGTCAACACTATCGACCTCCTTGCCACCAACCAACCAAAAAAGCCGAACCTCGCGGTTGGTTGGTGGTTTTTTCTCGACAGGGACAGGCATTAGTGTGATGTATTTAAATGGGTCTGGGTGTTTATTTTATTAAATCTGATATATATTTAAATACAATTTCTCCCCGTGTTGGACCAGGCTCCTTTGCAAAACAGGCCATCTGACTACGTGCCAGGCAGCTCATAAAAGGCGAGCATAGGCTTACCGTCACTGATACCGTCACATCTTACTGTGTTCGTACATGTTTCGCAGTGACTCGCCCGGACTGGTACCACCGCCTTACCTATTCCTGTCGCCATAACGTCAATGGTTGTCGTTAACGTGTTCCGGTTGAATTACTTATTTTATTTATTACCTAGATCAGGAATTTCGGTTGTTCCTGACATCTAAACGTAAGACCCATGATCTGCATTCCTACTTTTAATACCTCACTTCGCTCAGTCGTCAGTTTCTCTAACAGTGAGTACATTGACACAAACTTTTTTTCTGGACTGAGTCGTTCGCGTTCATTGTTGTTCCTGATACCTGTTCTCACTCTTCTGATGATTTGGTGGTTTTAAGCTTTTCTAGAGTGAACCTCTCAGGATAACCTTCGAGGAAAGCCTCCACTAGAGCATCTTTTGTACCATAAGGAGCATCAGTGTACAGCAGAAGTTGATATGGGTCCTGCAGATGGTTTCCCAACCCTTTTTACCTTTATCGAAAGAAAATTTTACCATTTTACGTTGAAAGAGTTACCCAAAATTGTTATTATGAGTTTTCGTTTTTGCAAGTAACCTTAGTAATTTATATGCTCGTTCTCACGTTTAATGTTTCTTAAGTAAATAAGTAAGTATCTTTACGCCCTAATCCCCGAAGGTGTAAGCAGAGGCACAACCAGGACACCCACGATTAGCTGAAGACACTAAGTCCCACAACATGATAGGTGGCAAGCCTATCGCCAACCGGGTACATATCCAATTCCAAGCAACATTATTTTATTAGAAAATTGAAAATATATATTTTTTAATTTTTTTGTTGCCCGACCCAGGAATCGAAAACGGAACCTCAAGAAGTCAAGTCCGACGCCGGACCGCTAGACACAGGGGCGATATGTTTCTTATAAATGTTTATGTATGCTGTGTATATTCCAAAGAGGAAAACAGCTGAGCTGGTTAAAATGTTTTTTTTTTTATGTCTGGGGGAGAATGCGTACGTTAAATTTTGCCATTTGTGTTAATTATTTGTTTGTGTACGTTATCTTTGAAATAAATATAAAAAATAAATATCCCTAGACTAGTCACACAAATATGAATCTAACCCCAAAGTAAGCAAATTATATACTTGTGTTATGGGTGTTAGTCAACGATACTATTACATATAAATACTTAAATAGATACCAGAATACATTTAAAAAACACCCAGACCCGGAAATGCAGACATCTAAATGTTCATCACAAAAATGCCTGCCCCCGTCGGGAATCGAACCCGAGCTTCGCGATTCGTCGATGCAGTTAGGCGAGTACGCTAGCCACTCGACCAACGAGGCGGTCAAAATGAATGTAATTGCTTGTTTTCAATTTAATTTATAAAAAGCACTGATGAAAATAAGAATAATGAAAGCGGTGTAATAATATATTTGTTTAGATTCGTATTTCAATTATCTTCTGCGGAACAGATAAAGTACACAATTATCCCTTTTGAATCACGAAACATTTGGCAGAGTTGGATTGGGTTATGAAAATGATTAATGTATTTACAAAACGTTTCCGCCATTTTGTATTATCGCTGAGGATTTTTAATTACGCTGCCTATTTTCTTTCTTCAAATTTCCTGTGTTTACTCTCTTAGCCTTTTAATTTAATAATTAATATAATGATAAATAAATAATAAAAAGACATGGTATAAAACAAGTTTCGAAACAGTAGAAATATTACAATTAAAAGTTGGGTATGTCAGAAAAATAATCACTCATTCACTGACCGCATTCGTAACAATGAGATCCGAGAAAGAGTGGGATTGAAACTAGGTGTTGGTATTAAAATGTGAGAGGGAATGCTTTGCTTGTTCGGTCATGTGGAGGGAATGACAGATGAAAGATTGACAAACCAGATATACAATACGCATTGGGTGGATGTATGTACCCGGGGAGATCATGGTTGATATACCACGATCAGATCACTGGGATGTTATCCGAAGTGTATAGAGTCTCCGTAACCGACATGCTTGATTGAAAAGATTATTAGATAAAAGATTATGCCTAAAAGGTGATGCCTGAACATACAGACAGACAGATAGACAAAATTTTTTTAATCACATATTTGGGTTTGGTATCGATCCAGTTTATTTTTATTCGATATTTTCAATGTATTGAATTGACCCTTCTACAGATTTATTATATGTATATAGATTAGCAGACCTAATCTAAATTCAAGCGAAATGATTAATTATGTAATAAGAACTATATATAGATATCTTTAAAATACATTCGGATTTCCGAAGCTTGATGGATAAGAAGCGCATAATTTAAATAGTACTTCTATGTATGTGCTTCTATAAAGGTTTAACGAGAACCAGAATAAGTTTTTTATGCACACCACGACTTAGAAAAGCAAGCGTATAGAGATTGATCACAAAAATGTCAAACTCCGCCGGGCATCGAACCGGAGTCTCGCTGTTGGTCGGTGGTTTTATGCATGTACACTAACCCCTCTACGAGCCTACCGAATTTTAATTCTGAATTTTATGATAAAAACAAAATATGTTTAATTTGTTTAAACATTATAATTTTATACTACATAGAGGCGAAGAACATAGTGGTAAGTAAAATATCGCTGTAGTTACATCTTTTTCTTAAAAAAGTGCAAATAAATTTGTTTCATTAATTTCAACAATTATTGGGTTATTCATTCTTTTTAAGGAATTCAATAGTTTGAATTAAGTTTTTAATTACTCACGAATCTCTACGTGAAATAATGATTGCAGTTTGCAAAAAAATCTCGATTTTTTTCCATGTTTGATAAATCAAATGATTTTTCGCTATGTCGCACATTCGTCCTTATATTATAAATGAGAGCCTATCTGTCTTGTCTTGTCACGGTTGTATCTTGTCACGGTTAAGCCACTGACCCAATTTTCATGAAATTCGATACACTATATGCATAAAAAGATATAAAACATGAAGATCTGAGTTTAAATAATGGCTATTTTCATTCAAAAATCAACCTCAAAAAAATGTAGTCCACATGAGAGAATAAAAATTTGGACGAAAATCGTAGACGAAGTCTCGGATATAGTGCTAATATATAAATAATATATAAATACTTAGTTACACGTTTTACAAGATGCCACAAATTAAAGCTACCTATCATTCCCATGAAACCCGAACACAATAATAGCGAACACTGATTTATTGGAGTCAGGACAGGTAGGGCAATAGTACAAATCCGTGTAATCCATAACGGACTCAACCACCAAGTCTGATTGACTGCACCATTGAAACGTTCCAACAATCTAAATTGCTAATAAAGAGCTGTTCCATGCGACAGCTGATGTAACGGTGGCGTCACTCACATCACCAAGTTTTCCAAAATACAGAATAAAAGGTAATCAAGTACTCCTTGCTCTTGGCTTTACTCGTTTTAGCGGAGCACCTGTGTCCCCACTTTTGTAGTTCAAATTTATTCAGAAAATATCATACGAGGATAGATTGAAAGTATTCGGCCTACCCAAGACAATAAACACATGCTAAATCAGTCATCTTTTATTTTCCACATAACCACCAGTAAGTTAAATGTACTTTAGCCAACTCCCATTTAAAGCATTTAGATCGGGGAAAAATTATTCTTCCTTAAAGTCAAAGTATGCGTCAACTTTGACCTCGTTTGTCTAAAATCTTTGATCTCCCTAGTGCTTTTGCAGGTTATGGTGCAGGTGCTGGTGGTGGTGGTGGCTGGTGCTGACGGTGCCAGATCAAGTAAATAAGGCAAATGCAGTAAAGTAAAACCACAAATGTGGATTTCAGCCGGAATTTATTTCTGAGCATTCCTGGAAGATTTTGTTTTCTTTCCTCTCGTAAACGACGTAGTAAGACACAGTAGTAATCAGACTTTACAGTCTTACCCATGTTAAAAAAAACGCCCATTGTAACAAAACTATTCACGATTGAATTCTGCTAGCAATTTTTTGTCGGATGAATAATATAAAGCAAAAGCACCTATTGCGCTTACTATATCGTCAAGGATGGTTTTTGGTGATGAATGAATGATGAATGAATTTCATCCCCTTCTTATGGAAGTACGAAAAGACGGGACGCTGCTCGATTTGCAAACAATTTCACATTAGTCAATGTTTTTTATTAAACAGAATAACTAAATCTAATGAGATACTTGAGGTTGCATGCTATTTGGTTGTTATGTTGTAACTAGTTGGTTGATTCTAGGTTCTCAAATTTGCACACTGTGTGCAGTTTGATCCAAATTGAAAGATAGGATAGGTTACATCTCAATTTATGATAAAAAATATTACCATCCGAGCGAAGCCGGAAAAGGCAGTTAGTATATACCTAGTCTTGCCATAAATATTGTAATAAAGAAAAAAAATATTTTTTTAACTGCAAATAACATATATTACTTTTACAGTGTGTTAGTTTAATACATAAATATACAACAATTAAAAATATAAAAAGCTTTTTCGAAGTGGTCTCCATTGGCTGCAATACAGTCCTTTAAACGTTGAGGCCAGTTATCAATAGAAGCACGCACTCTTTCCATGGGAAAATTCTTCACTGCCAATCGTATAGATTGTTTTAGGGACTCCAAATTATCATGGCGTTTAGAGCAAGCTGTACTCTCTAAAACTGACCATAAATCATAATCCAGCGGATTAAGATCAGGACTAGACGACGGCCAGTCTTCAGCTCTGATGAAGTCCGAAACGTTCGCTTCCAACCAAGACTGCGTGGACCGAGCTTTATGACCCGGCGCCGAGTCTTGCTGGAAGGACCATACTTGGTTATTGAACATGGTGATGTTAAGGGGCTTAACTACCTTCTCAAGAATGGTATCTTGATACACTTGTGCCGATGTTTTGATACCTTTTTCACAAAAATATGGCTCAGTCACTCCTTCATAGCTAACACCCCACCAAACCATCACTGAAGTTGGATAATGTCCACGTTGCACTCTGTCGACTAATTGGGAAGCTTCCTTAGAGCTTTGAGCATAAATACGGTCATTTTGTTTGTTAAAATGTTGCTCAATTGTAAAAATTTTCTCATCCGTAAACAAAATTTTTCTGTGACCTCCCTTTGCGTACCGCTTCAGTAATTGTTTCGATTTTACGACCCTATTCTTCTTTAAATTATCAGTTAAGAAATGACCAGAGCGTCTCTTATAGGCTGCAAGTCCTAAGTCATCTTTTAAAATACGCGACATGGTTCTAGGTGCTATCTTCATTTCCCGAGATAAAATCTTTTGCTTTCGGACAGGATTTCTTCGAATTCTTTCCCTTACTGCTTTGACCACCTTTTTCGTACGAACACTACGTGGACGGCCAGATCTTTTTCTGTCACAAACAGAGGAAGTCTCATTGTACCTATTAATAGCCCGGTACACAAACATTTTACTAAAACCAAGTGTATGGAGAGTTTTAAAAATTGCATTTGGCTCCATACCTACTTTGTGTAATGCAATCACAGCGATTCGGTTCTCTTTATCACCCCACTCCATTTTAATATCGCAAAATATTGTACAATGTATTGGCGCCAAAATGAGAAAACACAATGAACAATCGTATAAAAATGACAGATTCGAAATTCAAATGTAATATTTTTTTATTTTTAAGTGTAACAGTATTTATGGCCAGACTAAGTACATTTATATCACCACACCAAGTCCCCCTAAATGGCAGGCAGATAGTATCAAGCAACAAATCCAACACCGCCCACGTTCAATATTGCTTAAACAAACAGATATTAATAAGGTTTTGTTGCAACTGTTTGTGTAAAGAAATATTGGCATTATTCATGAATTAGGCCTATTATTCACTTAATTCCTGAATTCTGGTTCAATAGCACGGACCGTGGTCACGACGGAACTGCGGTAGCGGGCGGAAACAATAACTAATAATGTCTGCGTCGGATACGTAGAATTATCTGTTCAATTCACTAACGCTTTTATATATACTAGTGGTCGCCCGTTGGTCGAAATTCGACCATAATAAAATTTAATATCTTATTGATAAGAACGCCACTCAAGAGCAACTACTTTGTTACCAAACTTTTTAGTTCGCCATGTGTGATCCTTTATCGTTATCATCAATACATTTGTTTGTGTGTGTCAAATGGTAGTGTGGTTAATGTTTTCTTAAAAAAAAAAAGAAAAAAAAGTGAAGTATTTTCACGCCCGTATCCCCGAAGAGGTAGGCAGAGGCACAGCCAGGGCACCCACGACTAGCCGAAGACACTAAGTCCCACAATGTGACAGGTGGCAAGCCTATCGCCAAACGGGCACATTTCCAATCCCGACCAACATTTTTTTTTATTAGAAAATTGGAAAAATCCAATTTCCTTTTTGTTGGCCGACCCGGGATTCGAACCCGAGACCTCATGCAGTCAAGTCCAACACCCGGACCGCTAGACCACAGAGGCGACTAATGTTTTATTTATTGTTTTAATGTACTTTATAAGCATTATTATTGAAAAATATTAGCGTTCTGCACTTCTCCTACATATAAACTATAAGATTGCCAGATTTTATGCTCCTGCGTCAGCGCCATTTTCGTACAAAAGGGGTCCAAAGTTTTGGCATCACGTACTAATATTATAGACTAGTGGTCGCACAGTGGTCAAAATTCAACCACATTGAATTTCAATAATAAGTTATTCAATATAAATTATTAAAATATGATATTTAAACATTATTATGGTTGTTTGTTATTATCTTTTTGAAAAGAACGCCATCTTCATTTTTTCAAGACCAAATACTTTGTTTCTAAGCATTTAATAATGAAGTTTGCGAGGCATCTGATCTTTTATCGTTATCAATATTTTTGTTCGTGTGTTAAATACACAATAGTATGTGTATTTTCACGTATTAATATTATGATAACAAACGATAGGTTTGCCACCTATCGGACCTTGCTAGTCACGAGCATCTGGTTGTACCTAGGCCTATCTCTTACACAAGCACGTATCTTCCCGTTCCTCTCTTATTTAAGAACAATTCCCTAAGAAAGAAAAATCTTTACCTGAAATATATACTACTTCAAAAAAATTAGTTCAGACCCGACAGACGTTGTTCTACCCTAAGTATGAAACGGTCAAGACGTGTTGGTCCTGGTCCGCTCACTAGAATAGGTTATTTGCTCTTCTACTAGGTAGCTAGTGAAAGACGAGCACAGTTCTATTAATATAGGTCAAGACTGGTGGTAGAGTTTTGTGTAGTGACATGCCCGGGTAGGGATTCACCCACACCTATTCCTGACGCAATAATGACTTTATCAAATTTCGGCCTGGTAGGTAGAAAGGTATCTAGCAGAAGAGGCTTGCGAAAAAAAGGTTCAAATATCTTCACGCCTATATCCCAGAAGAGGCAAGCAGAGGCACAACCAGGGCACCCACGACTAGCCGAAGACACTGAGTCCCACAATGTGATAGTTGGCAAGCCTATCGCCAACCGGGCACATATTCAATCCTGGACAATGTCATTTTAAATCAGAAAATTGAAAATATACATTTTTTAATTGTTTGTGTTGCCTGATCTGGGGATCGAATCCGGGACGTCAAGAAGTCAGGTCCAACGCCGGACCACTAGACCACAGAGGCGAGAAGAGGCTTGTGCGCTGTCTTCACTACATAGTATAAAACAAAGTTGCTTCCTCTGTCCCTATGTCCCTTTGTATGCTTAAATCTTTAAAACTATGCAACAGACTTTGATGCAGTTTTTTTAAATAGATAAATTGATTGAAGAAGAATATTGATATGAATATATCATAACCGTGCAAAGCTGGGGCTGGCCGCTAATATCACATACAATTTAAGAAAAATTGCACAAATGGTTAGGCTTTAGCAGCAATATAATCCCCATACATATTAAATAGCTCATTAGGATTTATTTCAAAGAGAATACAGTATCTGTTAAATATCTAGCTAAAGGCAAAAAAAAAATGTAGACTCAATTTCTTGAAAGACAAAGCTTTATAAATTCATAAATAATAATGTCCATTGTTACTATGCTGTATTGTAGTGATTCTTATTTAAAATGAATAGAACCATGAAGCCTTTTATTGAAGGTATTACTAATTAAAGGGCTCTAAGACGTTTATAAATAAGAGGATTTGGAGAAAACAAACGAAGAACATCAATCTTACGTTCCATCAAGATAGAATTATTTATTTAAAGGTGAATGTTTTTATTGGGTTCCATAAAATTTGACGTAATTGTTTGGTTTTGAAAGGAAATTACTTAGTGCTAATTCTTCAATGTGGTCCGGATTAGTCTTACTGTCAACATTTTGCCTTACCTACATCTGCTTATACTTTCTGGTCAGCAGGGTGGGAAACCTTTGTTTGGTAACGTGTCGTTATCGACAAATTCGACACGTTAATGACAATGATGTTTTGGTATTTTTTAGTTTAGTAGAAATTTACAAAATTCAGATTTTTTTTTTCTTTCATTAAATAATAGTTTAAGACCTGTATCTTATATATTTAACATAATTTATTTAAATAAATTCACAAATACTTAAAATGATGCCTTGAAAAACGGTATTATTAACATTTTTGTTATAGATTATGTTATTAATGAATAAGTTATTTAGTAATAGTAATAAAATTTATTTATGTCATCATACAAAACTAAAAATGACGTTAAAAAATTGTTTGTTTTTTATGATAATGGAAGGCAAACAAGCATACGGATTTTCTGATGGAAAGAAATTCACGTCGCCTAGAGACACGAAAGTTGAAGATGGTGCGTTGCCAGCCTGAGGATCTTAGGTCAAGAGCAAAAGTAAATTTACCGGCTACCTCACCCTCCGAACCGGAACACGTCAACAGCAAGCACTGACGTTTTGGCGGCAGAAATAGGTAAGGCGCTGATACCAATCCGGACAAGTCGCTGCGAAACTATACCACCTAGTAGCATGTCACGGTGTTAGTGACGATAAGTCTATGCTCGCCTTTTACGAGCTGCCTGGCAGAAAGGCAGATGGTCTATTCCTACAACCGACAATCCACCTGCAAATTGCCCGGGTAAGAATTTATAATATTCCTTATAATTTTCCTTATAATATTATAATATTCCTTATTATAATCATAATCCAACATTCTTTCGTGTTCTGATCTGGAGCTATACTTGCAGAATAGGCTTAAAACATCCCGGCCGCAGGACACCGACGTACCTGTAACATTTATGGTGTTTATAGGCCACGATTCTCTCTTAGCATCAAGAGGGACGTGCGCTGTCCTCTTACAAAAAAAAAAGAAATTCGCCCTGAAGATGCTGTACGGGTGTCTAATTTTATAAATTTGATTAAAAGAAAATGGAAAAGAATAATTTACAGCTAAGCTAGGTTGGCAAAAAGTAGAAATAAAATAAGTAGATCATTTTCTCTACCCTAGATTATCTGTAAGATACTTTTTTGCAAGGATAACCTCGCTTTTTTGTACTGTATTATCTTTTTATGTTTTCATATTCCTCTAGCACTACGTATGTAGGTACCATAAAATTTAAAACTAAATATTAATCGCCTCTGAAATCTGACGGTATGGTGTTAGGTTTGAATTCACGAAGTTCCGGGTTCGATCCCCAGTCGGCCAATAAAAGTAAAATGTGTTTTTTCAAATTTCTAAAAAATGTGCCCGGCAAATACGAGTACAGCATTTGTCCGGTCAGCGATAGGCTTGACAAGAATGTATTTTTTCCATTAAAAAATAATGAGCCCTTAAAAACTTCCGGTACTCATTATCTTTATTTATATAAAGAAGAAGAAAAAGTATTTTCACGCCCATATCCCCGAAGAGGTAGGCAGAGGCACAACCAGGGTACCCACGACTAGTCGAAGACACTAAGTCCCACAACGTGATAGGTGACAAGCCTATCGCCGACCGGGCACATTTCCAATCCCGAGCAACTTTTTTTTTTAATAAGAAAATTAGAAAAAACCAAATTTTTTTTTATTGCCCGACCCGGGATTCGAACCCGGGACCTCAAGCAGTCAAGCCCAACAACTGAACCGCTAGACCACAGAGGCGATAATTTATATCTTGTCAAGAAGTAATCTCCGATTTAGAACATTATCGGCGGCGTTACACTTTTTCATCCAAATCAAATCGAATCAAATCGATATAAATAAATAATGTTTGCAACGGTTTCACCAAAATCGATGAAATATACATTTTTAAAGTAATATTTATTTGTTTTCGTCCTATCGGATCCCCCGGATCCAATATCGGCAAATGCAAGCCTCCCTCCCAATCCAAACAACACTAACTCACAGGACACTACACTACACCGTCGCCGCCGGTCTCGGTGACAAAGATCTTACTTGTGCCCAGCGCCTAACGCCGAGCGACGAACCAGAACGCACCACCAAATCGGGGTACGGCCACCTGGGAGACACCCCTAGTTGCTGACGTTGTAGGGTCCAATCATCAGTCCAATCCATCTAAATAATGATGTCTCGGGCTGAACACTCTGCTCGCCCCACAAAGCCCGGTGAAGTTGAAAAACCGAGAGGTTGGCAACGCAATAGTCATTCCAAGAAAAAACGACGGGTTGCACTCCGGGAGTGCCGTCAGAAGAGAAAACTTGAATATTAACGTTGTGCATTTTTTAATTTTGGAATGGTTAGGGATTATTTTTGCAAGAATTGCTTTTATTATAAGTATCAAAGCACTATCATTTATGTGGTAGAATACAATATTCATTTATTGCGCTATCGTACACAAATATGACAACACGAATATTCGCGCAAGCGCCCTGCACCCTCTAAACACATCAGAAGGCGGATGCATAAATTTTAGCCGCGACCTAGAAAAAGAGGGGGACACTACCTCTCCTACGCCGCGCCGGCTGCTTACTCTCCATCCGTCTTACGAATTTTCAATCAGGTCACGTGTCCTGACTCGAGTTTAGAAGATTTATCCATTCCAAAAAAAGGGCGCTACGCCGCCAAAGAAGTTTTTAATTCGAAAAATTATTTGTTTTTGTAGTCATATCCATAAGTAAAGGTTAGTGGTCTAATCGCCTCTGTGGTCGAGCGGTCCGGGTGTTGGACTTGACTGCATGAGGTCTCAGGTTCGAATCCCGGGTCGGCCAACAAAAAGAAAATTAGATTTTTCCAATTTTCTAAAAAAAAAGATGTTAGTCGGGATTGGAAACGTGCCCGGTTGGCGATAGGCTTGCCACCTATCACATTATGGGACTTAGTATCTTCGGCTAGTCGTGGGTGCCCTGGTTGTGCCTCTGCCTACCTCTTCGGGAATATGGGTGTGAAGATACTTTTTGGTTAGTTTAGTTGGGAAGTCTCAAAGGTTAGTTGAGAAATTAAACTTTATAGTAATTACTAACTTTACACTCCTTACTTTTCTGACAGGTCTATAAATTATGTCTACACAGAATTAATACCTTCATTAAACACGCAAGTCCTTAATTACTTCTTCCGTATCAGTGTTTTAACAAGAATCAACCTCTCATTAAACATGGCACTGAATGTGTTCGGGGAATTTTAAATCGATATTAATGTGAGTAGGGCAACACTGAGTCTTTTTCTGTTATTTAACTCTGACAGCAATTTGTGTGATTTCTAGGATATAGAGAAACTATGAGTTTTTATTGAGAGTAAAGATATTCGCAGTTCTTTCCGAATTAATGTATTTCATGTACATATTTAGCAAAATCAATCAATTTTGGTAGCATTTAAAAAAATTGTTTAATAAATTTTCTTCTTGCCGCCAAATCTTTTCCCCGTATTGGTCCGGGCACCTTTGCAGAATAGACCATCTGCCTCTCTGCTAGGCAGCTTTTAAAAGGCGAGCATAGGCTTACCGTCACTAACATCGTGACTTCTCACTAGGTGATAGAGATTCGCGCAGACTTTCCCGGATTGGTGCCACCGCCTTATCTAATCTTGCCGCCTTAACATCAGTGCTTGCCGTTGACGTGTTCCGGTTTGGAGGGTAAGGGTTTCAGTTTATCTGTCCGGCCTATTTATGAAACGGCTGACCTGCTGGTGCGGGGTGGTTAGTTAGGATTGCCACATGCGAAGGACGTGACATTTTATATTGTTTCCGCAGCTCTTCCTTTATTAGTGTTCTGGTCGCGGAGGTGGGTGGTCCACGTGGGTGGGAGGTGGGTGGAATGTGACAATCCTAACTAACGTTTCGTTAGTTAGGATTGTCACATTCCGTGTCGTTTGAAGGATAACTCGCCACAACGGTTACACTGCTTACGCGGGATTAGCAAAATAAAGGCTTATTCTACACCATCTCATAATGAATAACCAACCCCAGAAAAAAAAAAGAAATAGTTAAATTGGTTCCTCTGTTTAGGCGTGATGCGATGACCATGAATAATATCCGATTAATAATAATAGATAGGTATGAATATTAAATAATAATAATAAATATCCCAGGACGAGTCACACAAATTGAATCTAACTCCAAAGTAAGCAAATTATATGCTTGTGTTATGGGTGTTAGTCAACGATACCAATACATAGAAATACTTAAATAGATACCAGAATATATTTAATAAACACCCAGACCCGGAAATGCAGACATCTAAATGTTCATCACACAAATGCCTGCCCCCGTCGGGAATCGAACCCGAGCCTCGCGGTTGGTCAATGTAGTTAGGCGTGTACGCTAGCTACTCGACCAACGAGGCGGTCATATATTATTTATATGTAGACGAAAAAAAACTTCAAATTGAATCACTCAGGTTTCTTTCGAAGGTAGTGTCAAAAGTCTCTGAAACAGGTATGAATGTAGAGAAAGCTAGACAGTTTTGCATAATAGGGATTCCAGACGGTTGTAAACACCTGTTGTAATATAATCAAATTAATTTAATCTTCTTATCTCTTAATTAAATTAATGTAATCAAAATTCAATAACAAACGGAAGTCGGAAACAAAGCTTCCTCCTTTCCAAAGTTAGAAGGATAGATAGGATAGAGGATATCTAAATATTTGTATGGAAAACGTGTGCACGTATTTCCTAGTAAATAAACTTTATTTACTTTTGACCATACAAGTGGTACTCTTCCGCGTCGACAATTTATATAAACTACCACCGGATCAGAATGAAAACTGAAAAACACACACTGAAAAGAAACTTGGCGTGCTTAATAGTAGCAGGAAGAAGGATAGTAGAAAGTAGGATAGTATGTAGTAGAATAGTAGAAAGTATAACAGTAAATGGTAGGAAGTAGGATAGAAGGAAGTGAAATAGTGGAAAGTAGGACAGTAGGAGTTAGGATAGTAGTATCGTACGAAGTAAGATAGCAATAAGTAGGACAGTACTAAGCTGCGTAGTAGGAAGTAGGATAGTAGTAAGGTAGTTTTTTAAAGAAATACTACTTTCAATTCTGTCTACCTTTTTATGTGATAGAGTATACGCACTTGGCTCCTGTTGATAAGAGACATCGGTTACGCTTTTAAATAATGTATCTTCCTACTTTACAGACATGTCACTGTCCTCGGACAGTATGTTACATAAAAAAATACTCAACATACGTAACATACTGCTAACTTACTGCTAACATAAAAATCATACATCTCGTTTAAGAACCTGTTCCATTTTTCAAAACAAAATTAAATTAACCAATCGGATGAGGAACTAGCTTTAGTTGATGTGAAAATCAACCAATAAAGTGCAGAGCCTTCTTTGGTTGATGTGAAAATGCAATTATTTGTTGATGAAGCTGCGGGTAGTTACTTGTTTATTTATAAAAGAAATTCATTTTCCGTTACGCCATAGTAATTTTTGATTGCAAAATGAAACTTCGTATGTTTTCTCCTGAAACTGCAATTTGCTACGAATAAATACAAGAAAAAAAACCTAGCTGTACAATTTCGCTTTTTTCCAGGAAATGCTTTTACCATGATGGTTACTTTTCATAAAAGTAACTTTTAATAGTCGACTTTAAAAGTAAATATAAATAAAAATCTACTTTTTCAATATACTTTATAAATTTTATCATAGTCATTATTTATTATTTAAGTAATACAAATGTCACAAAATTATAATTTAATCATCGTACTACTATAATATTTTCACTTTACCACCATCGGTTGGTGGGTTTGTCACATCTCGATGTCGGTAAATTTAATTTTTTCAATGTCCTTATACAAGAGATGGGCCATTCCAGCCTCAGTTTGGGAACACTGGATGTACTTATTCATATTCATTAGTTAGAATCTTCAATTTCTGAAATCTGTCTCTTTGTTTTCTGTATTATTCATTAAGCCGCCATGTTTGTTAATTAATATTACTTGTTAAATGCACTTGCCTTAACGAAAAAAAATAGCAGCGTTTCCGACCCAGGGTCGACCTCAAGGGGACCCAGGACCTCACGAAGTCAGGTCTAACATCGAACCGCTAGACCGCAGACGCAACATTTTTATCGACATCAGTATCACGTATGAACCAATTTTAAATGTTGCTATTTGAAAGAACGTACACCCGAGGTGGTGCAAATCGTCTGGATCTACAAATGGAATCCAAGAGAAATAAGGGAATAGTCTCAACTTTTGAAGAAATAGTAATAGAAGGCATAATCATTAAACTGGACGTTGATATTTTGCAGTTTGTTTCAGATACGCTTAAATTATTGAAGTCGAAGTGAACATCTAGATTCAGTAAACATCTAGGCACAATAATCTGACAGTAGATCTGTCCTATAAATATTGATTTTTTTGTTTCATACGCAAACAAAAAATTAATATCTATATGTAAAAATAATGAATACTGCATGTCTATTCGTTACCAGACACTTTTAAATTATTGCCTCTAAAAAGCTTTTTGGACTGGCTATTAGATAAAACGTTTTTTAGTGTAAATGACTTGCTTGCAGAAAGTATTTATTGATAAATTAATAATTGGCAGGTCCTTTTAAAGTTACCCTGCATATAGATAGATTTTACACATCGAAAATCGAACTTGAGCTTCTCGAATGACTCGTACATTCAACAAAACTGTAATTAAAATAAATAGTGTCGAGCAGGATATTTGAGTTGGTCACAAACACAATTTTATTCGTGAATAATTAAAACAGATGGCATATCCGATCAACCGAAAATAAACATCCCTACTCTAAATATTTGTCTTTACCGAAATTAACCAATAACATAGATTGATTACATTAACAACACATTAATTACATTACTTAATTACATTTAATTATATGAGATCAATTACATTAACGTCTACATGTTAGTCTGTCAGCGGTATGCTTTAAAGCTTAATTGCTGGATCGAATTCGATGCGATTTGATACGCCAATAGTCAAGGTTTGAGTTCGAGTAACGGCTATTTATTAAACTTCAACTGCCAAATGCTATAATGACGGTGGAAAACCATAACTTTCTTATGAAGTCGCAGTCAAATAGCTGAAATGATGAATTAATAAAATTTGCGTTGCACGGGATTGGATATGTGCCTGATTAGCGATAGGCTTGCCACCTATCATACTGTGGGACTTAGTGTCTTTGGTTAGAGGTGGGTGTCCTGGTTGTGCCTCTGCCTATCCCTTCGAGGGTATGGGCGTGGAGAAACTGTTTTTTTAACTAGTTGATTCCAGTCTTTGTAGAATTTTTATTCCCTGAATTTGCAAGGCGATGGACCCTACAGTTATTTAGATAAATTGGTACCAGTGTTATAGTCCATGGATAGTGATGCGTAGGTGAATTGCACAAGCAATAAAAATACACGTATTTTTTTTATGATATTGGAAGGTAAACAAGCAGACGGATTTCCTGATGGTAAGAAATTCACGATGCCTAAAGACACCGAAGGTGGTAATGGTACGGTGCCTACCTAAAGCTGGATGTTAGGCCTCGAGCAAAATTAAGTTTACCAGATAGTTTAACCTTCGAACCGGAACACGTCAACGGCAAGCTCAGACGTTATGGTGGCAGGAATAGGTAAGGCGGTGGTACCAATCCGGGTAAGTCGCTGTGAAACTCTACCACCTTGTGTCACGCTATTATTGACAGTAAGCTTATGCATGAAAGCAGATGGTCTATTCTGCAAAGGCTCCCGAACCAATACGGAGGTAAAAGTATTTACTTTTACACCTTGACGGAAATAAAAATTGATTTGGTATCATTAAATTACTACTATCATATAATATCATAAGAACTATAAAGTTTGTTTCTCTTCATTGGTATAAATCTGTTAAATTTTATCTGAAAAATATCTAACTTCAATAGTCGGACGGGGATGGGGTAGGTTTACCCTGCATGATCATTCAATGGAAGCACTTCGTGACTTTTTTATTTTTGAAGTGACCGCCGTTGCTCACTTTTTTTGGAATGGGTAAAAACTTCTCAATTCGCGTCAGGACAAAGCGCTTGCACTAATGTTCGTGTTGTCATGTTTGTGTACGATAGCGCAATAAATGAATATTGTATTATACCACATAAATTATAGTACTTTCATACTGATAATTAAAGCAATTCGTGCAAAAATCATGCCCTAACCATTCCAAAATATCATAAATGCGCAACGTTAATATTCAAGTTTTAACTTCTGACGGCACTCCCGAAGTGCAACCCGTTTTTTTCTATAAAGATCATAAGTCAGTTTCTATATCTATAATGTTCGTAGTTTTAATAGTTAAGGAATAAAACGGCTGTGAAATACAGCCAGCTAGCCCGATACGTTAAATCTACAAGGGTTTCACTTTACACCATTCGGCTACGAACTTTAAAAGTTTATAATACCTTTCTACACCACATCATCAAGGCAATAATGCAGTATTATCTTAGGAAATATGATATGATAGCTTACGCACACATTTGAATTAGATCCCATACAAGGTTTATCCATTGGGTAAATATCATCAGCGAAAGGGTTAGCATCTACGTAATATGATTAGCAGTAATCCACTAAAACAATCAATTTAATTCTGCTATTACGTTTTCAATCAATTATGAGGAGGTGGCTTAAAATTCGATTGTTTGATTAGTCGCGTCTGTGATCAGGTGTTGGACTTGACTTCATGAGGTCCCGGGTTCGATTCCGGGTTCGGGCACCATAAAGAAAATATGGTTTTTCCAATTTTGTAATAAAATGTTGCTCGGGATTGGATATGTGCCCGGTTGGCGATAGGCTTGCCACCATTTTGGGACATAGTGTCTTTGGCTAGTCGTGGGTGCCCTGGTTGTGTCTCTGCCTACAGCTTCGGAGATATGGGCGTGAATAAACTTTTTTTGTATATTTGTTATACGATAACTTGGCCAATAGCGAGTAGATTTTGATGTTTTTTTAAAGGTATGTTATAATTCTGAGGTAGTCCCATATATTAAGATCTGACAAGTGGTTTGTGAGTTAGGTACATTGTTATAATTATAATTAATATAGTTTTAATGAAATTTAAGTCAAAGCACTTCCGTGTCATGACCTGTCTTGTAAAAAAGAAGAATCACTAACACGCAAGTCAGTATTTACAGTTTTCCTACGCTTAATTTTTTTAAGCTGTTGTAAAATAAATTAAATAACAATTAAAATTACAAATGCACATGGCGTACATTTTAAACTTACAGTTTATTATACTATTACACTTATGTTTTTAGTATTTTCTTCATCACAATAATAAAACTGCGACAAGTCAAAATGCCCGTTGCCAATGAAAAATTAAAGTGACGAAAATCAAGATGACAATAATTAAGACAATCGTTTTTTTTACATTTTTTAAGTTTCTCGACCGTTTTTGACAGTCGATACTCTCGATGTGGGTGTAATTTTTTAACATAAACTAGGTTGCTGATTCTGAATTTGGCAGTCTTTTTGAAGTCCAAGATGGCGGACGGAAGTCATTATTAAAAAACAACCGTTACCTAAAATAAATTTTATCGTGCTTCCAGAAAGAGCTCATTACAAATAACAGAAACATGAATTCGATGTCTAGATCAAAAATGGTAAGAAGGCTTGCAAAATGACTTAGGTACTCTGAGATAAAACAGTTTGCTAGAGCTTAGGTGGCAATTACTAGAACTTTAAAAAATTGGAAAACGAAATGGCTGACATCCAGAAATTGATTTTCTGGAAAATTGCTATTTTTACAAACGTTACATAGAATGTTGATATTGGTGTCATTTGAGACATTAACGAGGAAGTTGATTTTAAATTTGGCAACCATTTTGAAAACCGGACGTTATACTTGAATGTCTGCTGCGGCTATGATAGATTAAAAAATCTTTCGTCAACAGACAGCCTGCCGAAACGAAAACAAGAAGAAAAATCAATAATATGCTGTTTTAAAGAACCTAAATAGCAATTACCAGATCCTTATAAAAAAAATCCAGATTTGAGAAAACAAAATAGCCGCTGTGTGTCCCCCGTGTTGGTCCGGGCTCCTTTGAAGAATAGACCATCTGCATTCCTGCCAGGCAGCTCGTAAAAGGCAAACAAAGGCTTACTGTCACCGTGACATCTGACTAGGTGGTAGAGTTTTGCAGCGACTCACCCGGATTGGTACCACCGCCTTACCTACTCCTGCCGACATAACGTCATAACGTGTTCCGGTTCGGAGGGTAAGGTAGCCGGTAAACTTGCTTTTGCTCAAGGCCTAACATCCCGGCCTCAGGTTGGCAACGCACCATTACCATCTTTGGTGTCTCTAGGCGGCGGAAATTTCTTACCATCAGGAAATCCGTCTGCTTGTTTGCCTTCCAATATCATAAAAAAAAGAAAAACCTATCTCTCAGTAATCTCAGTAAATTTTCAAATTTCTATATTAAAGCACTGCAAGCTCACAGCGCGTAGAACTGTGAGCACAAGGTGCTACTCACGAGCTACTTGCTGCTCGCGTCGCACGCGATATGAGTAGTTTGAATGAGTTGGTACTCTAAATACACTCGATTAAGTCCTTTCAAGCAAGAAAAGGCTGCACCATTCTTCACATAAATTGGTGTAAAAATTCAATATAGCGGCAATGCGTGCATTTGGAAATATTTACTTGGGCATCGGTTTCAATGTCTCGAGGGTGCTGACTAACACAGTGACACCGAAAGCCGAACTGTGAGCTCGAGGTGTATTTGTAGTTCAGGTAGTTTATGTTCCTATAGTTCAACAAGTTTGTACTTGAACTACTACTGATTACGTCCTGTCAAGCAATTGCAACATTATACCATCTCTTGCATAAGTTGGTGTAGTTTTTAAAACTTAATATGGCGGCAATGAACCCATTTGGAAATATGACTTGGGTGTCTATTTCAATGTAATCAGGGTGCTGACTGAAGCAACGACAACGCTTCATCATTCTTTACTCAAAGAAATTATAAATGACAAGTGTCACTATGTTTAACCCACTCTATTAAGGCCCCACACTTAGTCAGCCAGAAGAGCCAATCGCCGCACTCCCCCGTTCCATGACTACTATGAAATAATTGAGTTCTAAAGTAAATGTCTTAAGCGACAAATCACTATTTTTGACACTATAAAAGTAATTTGAAAAGAAGTATAAAAACTGAAACGATTATCTTTTAGGTATAATACTTATCTGTGTTTATGTTAAATCTGGTATCGACATTTTCATAATTGAAGTAGACAGTTGGGCTGCATTAAAAAAAGGTTCACTTTTTTATTTTTTTCTATCGAGCGAAATAAAATGAATCTTGTTTTGGAAACAATAATCGTATAAAACATATTAATGTTAATCTTGTGTATGTTTATCACCAAGATCCATGATTGCTTTGTATAAAAAAAACATTTTATTGCTGACGTGTTTTAGCATACATGGACCCTTAACAGTCTGCATAGGTGGCGGATCACACGCTGGCTGCGAAGATGCCTGCGCCGGGCGAAATACTAGTTACAATAAACAAAATTTGTTACTTTTGTTAGTGAAGCTGCTGCTACTTCCAAAGTATAAAAACACAGTATGAAATATTCACAAAAAAATCTTGAGAAATTACGTGATTTCATTTTACTCAAACTTGAGTTATTGGTATTAAATATGTGATGATTATAAAATGTAATGTCAATGATACATAAACAAAATACCTGAATAAATTTAATGAACACCCTAAGCCTAAATCTTTTTTTATGATATTGGAAGGCAAACAAGCAGACGGATTTCCTGATGGAAATTCACGCCGCCTAGAGACATCAAAGGTGGTAATGGTATTGCCAATCTGACGCTGCGATGTTAGGCCTCGAGCAAAAGTAAGTTTACCTTCCGTCCTTAAAAGTAAGTTAACCTTACCCTCCGTCATGGCGTTATGGCGGCAGGACTAGGTAAGGCGGTGGTACCAATCTGGGTGAGTCGCTGCGAAACTCTATCATCATGTACGTACTAAAGTTAATAAGTTACCTTCGACCACAAAATCTTCATTATAAATTTATATTTTCATTCTTTCTTTAAGTCCCTTAACCTTTTCATTAATTAACTCTATTAATTAAGTTTATTGCGCAGTATTTAATCAGTTATCTTGGCTATAATTAAACCACAGCTCGTTAAAAAAACAAAATGCTGACAAAGTGCTTCTTCAATTTGTTGGTTACCACTTTATTTTATTACTAAACGATTATTTGCCCGTATCTTCACCTGCTTGTTTAAAAAAATACAATTTAGACTTGGCACATGACAAAACCTAAGATTACCTAAGACAGTCCGATGGTATTCGCAACAGCGAGATCAGAGAGAAAATGGGAGTAAGCGTAAATGGGAGTTAGTGTCTTATTTAATTAATTAATTAATCTACGTATTCAGGGATGCGGACGTAAATATACTTTTTTAAGCCATAAGAAGAAATTCCAGAACTTATAAGCTTCAGCAGCCTGGTTGAAAAAAGTCTAATTTTCAGTCAGCTTCCGAGTTACAGGTTTATACCTCACGCATAATGAAACGTAAAATGACCTTAGACTGTTTGATGGTACTAGCAACAACGAGATCAGAGATAAAAAGGGACTGAAACTAAATGACGGTGAAAAATGAGAAAAGGCATAATCCCTTGGTTCACATGTTAAAAGAATGGTAGATGAAAGATAGACAAAACAGATACACGTACATTGCTTATGTACGTATTTATACGTATTTGACACCGTTAGGAAAACTTCTGAGATTCTGTGTGTTTTGTGGTACATATCATACGAGTACGTCAAAATTCCTTTTGTAGTTTTTGTCAAAAACAAGTGGTTAAATATTTAGGAGTTTTTCAGCCCGCAATGTATAGCGAACAAAGTATGCGCATTAAGGCCCCATACTTAGTCAGCCAGAAGAGCCATTCGCCGCACTACCTCGTTCCATGATTACTATGAAATATTGCGCTCTAAAGCAAAAAAACTATTTTTGACACTATAAAAGTAAATTGAAAAAAAAAGTATAAAAACTGAAACACTTGTCATTTAGGTATAGTACTTATCTATGTTTATGTTAAATCTGGTGTCGATATTTTCATAATTGAAGTAGACAGTTGGGTTTTGCTTTAAAAAAAGGGTTAACTTTTTGATTTTTTTCTATCGAGCAAAGTGAAATTAATCGTGTTTTGGAAACACTAGTCTTATAAAACATATTCATGTTAACCTTGTGTATTTTTGTCACCAAGATCCATAATTGCTTTGTATGAAAAAAACATTATACTTCTGACGTATTTTAGCATACATGGACCCTTAAGCAACGTGTTACGAACTGTAAGTGCCGACCTAATACGCTGGTTTAATATATTGCTGTGTGTAGTTAAAATGTGTCGTTTATTTGATATTAAATAAAAATCTAGTTACGTTAGACATTATTAATGAAATAATAGTATAATGAATTAAAAAAAATGGTTGCCTGTAAATTCGGTTTTACGGGCGAAGATTTTATGTGACAACGTCTTTTTCTCGGTAGAATATTTATTGATATGAATATTATTAAAGAGTGGGAGAGAGACGCAAGGCATTCGCCGCTCCGGCGGGCCTCTCTCTCGTTCGGTGACTCATCGTAACGTTACCGGGCGTTACACTTATTCATGAGTGACTCCAAGCCGCAACCTAATTTAAGACGTTGTCACGTCAAAATACAATTTTCTTTCCGACATAAATTTTCGACACAAAATTCCAAGTATACGCATATCTATCATGTACAGAATCCATGACTACATTTTTCGTTACGCTGTCATTTACACGGTGTATGGGTACAACAGAATTCATGTAAAATTAAGCTACGAAAATTTATAAATATTTGTATATCAATTGTATCAATTGTAAGTATAACAATTGGCAGAATATTTCAACAGCAGATAATTCTCACTAGATGAGCTTGAGTAACGAAGTTACCGCTTTACTCAAGACCCTGACCTGACAAGACTTTGTACATAGTGACTAATGACTGTATAAGAATAAACTAACCTGACATTGGCTGCATAGGTCGTGAAAAACGATTGAAAGCCATATTAATAAAAGAAGAAGAAGACATAATGCTAGCAATGACTAGTGTCTTTTTCCGCTTTTAATTTGAAGTAGCTGATAAATTAATTTACGTTAGCGTATCTCATTGCAGATCTTTTTGTTAATATTGTAGTTTTATTAAAATAGTGGTTTTAAATAATCTTGGCATCATGTAGCAATCCCATTAATGTTATAATGCTAAAGTTTGTAAGAATGGATGGATGTTTGTCATTCTTTCACGAAAAAAACAACTGAACAGATTTAAATTAAACTTTACAGATCGTTTATAAGTTAGAATAACACATGGGCTACAATGAATAAATAATGTACTTTATCCCGCCAGAAAAGCTGCGAGCGGAAGCTAGTTATTTATTTATTTTTTTATGATATTTGAAGGCAGACATGCAGACGGATTTTCTGATGGTAAAAAATTCACGCCGCCTAGAGAAACCAAATTTGGTAACGGTACGTTGCCAACCTGATGCCTGGATTTTAGGCTTCAAGTAAAAGTAAGTTTACTGGCTACCTTTTCTTCCGAACCGCAATACGTCAAAGGCAAGCTCTGACTTAACAGGAAAAGGGAATAGGGGAGCATATCAATGGCAGGGACTAACGTTATCTCGGCAGGTATAGGTAAGGCGTTGGCACCAATCCAGACGAGTCGCTGCGAAACTCTACCACCTAGTCAGATAGAGCATAGGCTTACCGTCATTAAAACCGTGGTGTCAGTGACGGTAAGTCTATGCTCGCCTTTTAGGAACTGTCTGGTAGGAAGAGAGATGGTCTATTTTGCAAAGGAGCCCGGATTAACCCGGACACATTTTGTTTCGAGTTGACATATTATTGTGGTATTGAAATAAATGTCAACAAGTCAATACAAAATGAGGCAATATTTTAAAATACCGGTAATACCTACCCTCTATTCTCTAGTAACTCTGACATAATACGAGTACCTACTGCTTTTCGAGATGGACACCCACATATGGACTTTTCATATTTTAAAATAACAAAACTAACAAATAAACTGCGTTTTTGAATCGTTCCATTAGTGCAATCAGTCACCCTTCCGAGTAGTAGTGCCATGTTGTTTGCCTATATGGTTACAGCTGAATGGGCCGGCACGCCCGGGGACGTACCACTCTCCCACGAAAGACCGACGTGAAGTAGTGGCATTGCTGCTGCGTTTCGTGTGGTTGGTGAGAGT
>NJDD01002435.1:164811-184166 GCA_002245505.1 Calephelis nemesis
GAGGCAAACGGAGCACTAAACTTTTGGCGCCCCCTCCCACGCTCCTTGTGGATTTCCGTAACATTAGGGGATTACACTCTAACTTAAACGCCGTCCACTTACACCTTGAGACGGCGAAGCCAGCCTTGCTCTTTTTGACTGAGACGCAAATATCTTCTCCGGCTGACACATCGTACCTCTCCTACCCGGGGTATAAACTGGAACACTCGTTTGTACCGCGGGCGGGCGTGTGTGCTTTCGTCAGAGAGGATATTTGTTTCCGGCGCCTCGGCAATCTTGAAGGCAAAGACCTGTCCGTTCTTTGACTATGTGTTGACTTTGTGTTGATCACCCACGTGTCTACGCGTGCCTGTACAGGTCTCATAGCGGCAATGCCGAAACAGACCGGCTTGTCGAGCACATGCGAATAGCTTGCGATTCTGTGTCTGAGCAGATCCCATCCGCAGAGATCGTGATTCTTGGCGATTTTAACGCCCACCATGCTGACTGGCTTGGTTCGCGCTCCACCGATCATGCGGGAAGATCTGTTCACGACTTTGCCTTGTCCTATGATCTCACGCAACTGGTAACTTCGCCTACGCGAATTCCAGATGTGGGGGATCATACGCCTTCACTGTTAGACCTTCTGCTGACTTCCCATCCAGAGAACTATAAAGTCGATGCCCCTCTTAATCCGGAGTGCAGTGTCCCTTACACCTTTGTACGGCTACGACCATCAAGCCGACGTCAAGTGTGGCATTATAGGTCAGCAGATTGGGACGGGATGCGGTCTTTTTTTGCATCTTACCCATGGAGGCAGATTTGCTTCTCGCAGGTTCATCCAGACATTGTTGCTGATGCTGTCACTGATGTGGTGCTGCAGGGTATGGAACTTTATATTCCGTTCTCTTCAGTGCCCATTGGTGGCAAATCCCAGCCTTGGTTCAGTCATCCCTGTAAGATGGCACTTAGCTATAAGCGGAAATGTTACCAGGCCTGGGCTTCGGCAGCGAAGTCTTGTGATGAAAACACCAGCTCACTTAAAAAGGAGTATAGCTCTGCCTCTAGGTATTTCAAAAGAGCCATTGCCAGGGCAAAGTTCGAGCACACTTGCAGAATTGGTGAGAAATTAGCACGCTTACCTTCGGGAACAAGAGCGTTCTGGTCTCTCGCCAAGGCTGTCCAAGGGAATTTCGCAAAGCCTTTACCAGCCTTTACCTTTCAAAATCTTTACCAGCATTACACTGGAGTGATACCTCGCTGGCCCATGATGCAAAAGAGAAAGCCGAACTTCTTGGCTCCTTTTTTGCTTCCAACTCGACTTTAGATGACCATGGAAACACGCCGCCGACCATCCCGCGGTGTGAGGTGTCTATGCCTGAAGTAAAGTTTCTGCAGAGTTCAGTGCGTAGAACACTTATTTCATTGGACGTCAACAAGTCGAGTGGGCCTGATGGTATCCCTCCAATTGTTCTCAAAGTGTGTGCTCCTGAGCTGGCACCGGTTTTAATGCGACTCTCCTATTCATCAGGCATTGTACCGAATTCATGGAAGACCGCTTTAGTACACCCGATCCCTAAAAAAGGTAACCGCTCGGATCCGTCCAATTACCGGCCCATAGCTATAACTTCCTTGTTTTCCAAAGTTATGGAATCCTTAATAAACTGCCAGCTCTTAAGGTACTTAGAGGAGCACCAATTGTTAAATGACCGTCAATACGGTTTTCGTCGTGGTCGTTCAGCTGGTGATCTTTTAATTTACTTAATACACCGATGGGCGCAAGCAGCCGAAAGCAAGGGAGAAGCATTGGCTGTTAGTTTGGACATAGCGAAAGCCTTTGATGGGGTGTGGCACAAGGCGCTTCTATCGAAGCTTCCATCTTACGGTCTTCCTGAGAAATTATGCAAATGGGTCACTAGTTTTTTGACGGAGCGCAGCATTAAGGTCTTTGTCGACGGCATGTGCTCGGAGTCTAAGCTTGTCAATGCTGGTGTTCCCCAAGGCTGTGTGATTTCTCCTACTCTGTTTCTTCTGCATATCAATCATATGTTGCAAATTAGTAACACTCATTGCTATGCAGGCGACACTACTGGGGAAGCCTTATACTTTGACCATCATAATATATCTTGGGATCATGTCATTGAGAGCCGGAACCAACTTGTGTCTGAAATTGACAACCTCTTGTCTGAAATTTCGATTTGGGGTCAGCAAAATCTAGTGCAATTTAACCCTAGTAAGACACAAGTTTGCGCGTTTTCCGCTAAAAAGATTCCCTTTGTCGCATCTCCTCGATTTGAGAGCGTTTCCCTTACTGCCACAGCCAGCATTCGTATACTCGGCGTTGACATTTCGAGTAATGTTCAATTTCGTGGTCAACTGGAGGAGAAGGCTAAAATAGCTTCGAAAAAACTTGGTGTGCTCAGTAAAGCGAGACAGTGTTTCAAGCCGACCCATCGCTTACAACTATATAAAGCGCAAATTCTGCCTCATATGGAGTACTGTTCTCAACTCTGGGCAGGGGCTGGAGCCCCTCCGGAGCCGGAAGGAGCTGGTACTCTCCAGAGTACCAGCTCCTTCCGTTTGACCGCATTCAACGTAGAGCAATTCGAATTGTCAATGACCGGGCAATTACTAATCGGCTTGATCCCTTGGCGCTGCGTAGAGATGTTGAGTCGCTCAATGTTTTCTACCGCATCTATCATGGGGAATGTTCTGAGGAGTTGTTTGGCTTAATTCCAGCCGCTGATTTCCACCTTCGGACTTCGCGACAGAGTTTAAAGTATCATGCCCACCATCTTAATACGTGGCGATCTACAACTGTGCGATTCCGAAGACATTTCTTACCTCGCACAACATCCTTGTGAAATCAGTTACCGAGGGCGGTATTCCCAAACAATTATGACTTGGGGACCTTCAAGAAAAGTGCGTACTCATTCCTTAAAGGTCGCCAACGCATTTGTGATACTCCTGGTGTTGCGGATGCCCGTGGGCGGCGGTGATCACTTTCCATCAGGTGACCCACTTGCTCGTTTGCCTCCTCTTATATAAAAAAAAAACATGCACACGGCCCTCAAGATGACAAAGACTACCGTGGCAATAGATGTTATAGGTGCGTCCTCCTCTACTCCGGATGTTCGGCCAATTGTAACGTCTAACTGTCCTTCTCTCCGGATCATTACATGAGAATTCATTATGACGGCAGAAGTAGGTAAGGCGGTGGATCTCTACCCAGGCAAGCTACTGCAAATCACTCTACCACCTGTCTTATTGATAATGATCAATTTAACCTCGCCTCTTGAGAGTTACAAGGTTAATGGTCTATTCTTCGAAGAGGACCCAGATCAACATGGGGAAGTTAGTAACATTTTTTGATGAATGAACATGATATTATTGGAAGGCAAACTAGCAGACAGATTTCCGGATGGTAAGAAAATCCCGCCGCCTAGTGACACCAAAGGTGGTAATATTTCGTTGTCAATCTTAGGCTGGGATGTTAGGCCTCGAGCAAAAGTAAGTTTACCGGCTACCTTACCCTCCGAACTGGAACACGTCTTGACGTTAAAGCGGCAGGAAAAGGTAAGGCGGTGGTACCAATCCGGGTGAGTCGCTGCAAACTCTAGCACCTAGTCAGATGTCAAGCTGCTAGTGACGGTAAGCCTATGCTCGACTTTTACGAGTTGCCTGGCACAGGAAGGTATTCTGCAAAGGAGTCCGGTCCAACGCGGGGAAACTTTTGAGAAAAACTGATGAAAAATTGGGTGAGTGAATCACTCACTCATGCCTGGAACATCTAACGAATTCTGTCAGTTATAAATGTTCAGTATCACATATGCCTACATGTCGCTCGTAAAAATTGCACTAAATTTTTCTTCGTCAAAATTGAAAAATATCTCGTTAATATTAATGGTTGCAGTAACCATGACAAACGCTTTACGAGGACACGCAAACTGCGATACTACGTTATGAAACAGCCATTTTAATTTCAGCAACAGTATTTACGTTTTCTAGATATAATATTTTGTTGGTATTTATACATATTACCTATTTCTGTCGCCATAACGTCATGACGTGTTCCAGTTTGGAGCGTAAGGTAGCCGGTAAACTTTCTTTTACCCGAGGCCTAACATCCCGGCCTTAGGTTGGCAATGCACTATTATCACTTTTGGTTTCTCTAGGCAGCGGGAATTTCTTACCACCAGGAAATCCGTCTGCTTGTTTGCCATCCAAAATCATAAAAGTAATAATAATAGAACAGTCATAAAATAAAAACTGTACATGAATAATTATTTTTTAAAAACAATATTGCAACGTTTTATACAATAATATACAGAACCAAAAGTAATTACTGATTTTTTTTTCAATTTGTCTGTTTTTCTCTTTTCACACAAAATGTACTGAACTGATTCTTACTAAATTTTGTGTTGAAAAGGTTATTCAGGATACATTTTACTGTACGAATTTTTTTCGTATTCGGGTCTAGCGTGGACCGCTAGACCCGAATACGAAAAAAATTCGTGCTAGAATTGACTTTATGAGATCTCGGCTTCGATTCCCGGGTCGGGTCACAAGCAGAAAATGTGTTTTTTTTTTCAATTTTCTAATAAAAAGTCTTGCTCGGGATTAGATCGGTAATTTATGTGTCCGGTTGGCGATGGGCTTGAAACATCATATTGTGGGACTTAGTGTCTTCGGCTAGGTTGTTTTTCTGCCTATATCTACGGGGATATGGGCGTACAGATACTTTTTTTTATTAATCACGATAAGTCACTTCAACGCGTGTCTGAAGTCACGGGCGGGGAATTAGCTAGTTTTATATAAATACTGCTTACCTTCGAAACATATTGTATTGTAAAAGTGGCTCGGAGAGATTTCGATATTCATTTTCATAAATATTCATTACTAGCTTGTCTTAGCCATTGTCTCGGCAAGCGTCACCATGACAGTGCCATGTGAGTTTTGTATATCTGTTTTGAAGTGAAAACTTCTTTAGCGGCATTGCGCACTTTTTTTGGAATAGGACACGTGACCTGATCGAAAATTCGTAGGACGGCGCAGGGCGCTTGCGCGAATGTTGGTGTTGTCATGCTTGTGTACGATATCGCAATAAATTAATATTGTATTCTACCACATAAATGATAATACACATTTTCATACTGATAGTTAAATCAATTCGTGCAAAATTATTCCCTAACCATTCCGAAATTTCAAAAATGCACAACTTTATTGTTCAAGTTTTCCCTTCTGCCGGATTGCAACACGTCGTTTTTTTTATAAGTAATTATTCTATTATTTACGGGTGAGACAAATGCAAAAGCCAAATGTCGTTAAAGCCACTTTTGTGTTGTAAGTAATATAATATACGATTATGGTTCGTATAATTATACCAAATTGTATGAAATTCGTTCTGCATGAGATGTAATATTGTGGCAGCGAAAAGACTTAACGTAATAATATTTCGAAAGTGGATGATTTTTCCCCGTGTTGGTCCGGGCTCCTTTGCAGGTAGACCACCTGCCTTTCTGCTAGACAGCTCGTAAAAGGTGAGCATAAGCTTACTTTTACTAACACCGTGACACCCTACTAGGTGGTAGAGTTTCGCAGCAACTCGCCCGGATTGGTACCACCGTCTTACCTATTCCAGCCACCATAATGTCAGCGCTTGCCATGACATGTTCCGGTTTGGAGGGTAAGGTAGGCATCAGCACTTCCTTCGATCCCAGTCCTTCTCGGAACTCATTGTTACGATGTCCGAAATTCTATTACAAATAATTAAATGAATACCTTGCTCCATTTAAATATTGATTTAAATGAATACCTTGTTTCATTTAAATATTAATTTAAATTAATACCTTGTTTCATTTAAATATTAATTTAAATGAATACCTCGTTTTATTTAAACATTAATTTAAATGAATACCTTGTTTTATTTAAAATATAAAAACCCAAAGCTACTTGAGCATGTTAAAATAGCCGTGATTACACGAAAGCACATACACACCTCTTTCACATTGAGTGTTCCAAAGCACCTAATTAAGGGCTCATTCGAGCACAATACGATTCGTGTCGGGGATTACATTGCTAAGACGGTATTACGATAATTATATGAGGATCATAGAACTAATTCTTAAGCAGGCTATTAGTGCGTCTGTACAGCCTACCTACGATCAAACCGGGCGATATTAGGCCATTTCATTCAACCGAGGAAAAAAGTATTTAATGAAAATATTATTTACATTCTTATTTATATGTGCCATTTATTAATAGGTTTGAAGTCGGTGCTAAGCCTTAAACTAAATATAATATAATTAAATTATATGTAACTATTAAATTGGCTTAGCTACGACTTCAAACCTATTGGTTAATGGCATATAGAAATAATAAGTAGCATAAAATTAATATTAAATCTTTATTATTTTTTACTTTTTAGTTTTGAAGTCGGTTTTATTTGACGTAGTTATTTTTTGTTAATACTATTTAGTTTATTGCTGATATGGTTTAATTTATTAAAAATAAACACCGTGACAGGTGAAAGTAGATAAAAATTCTCATAAAATAAAAACTAATGGACCTACATGAATCTTGACAAATACTATATTTAGTACTAAGTTCATCTACTAGTACTAAGTAGTCATCCAGGTACTACTTTTTATGGTCGAACACGTGTAACTTTCTACAAAGTAGTTGTTTTTGGGGTTCCGTAGCCAAATGGCTATAACAAAATTCTTCCACTTCATTCATAAACTTTTAGAATTACAACGTTGAAATAGATTTTGTGAAGCAATTTACGATTTTTATACAAAATTAATTTAAAATAAATTGGAAATATAAAATATGAAAATTGAAACGAGCATTTTTTTAAATTTAAAATTTTATCAAACCCACATATTCATTAACATGATATTAAGGATTCCAATTTTTTGCTCTAAATCAATTATCCACTCCAATTCTCTTTGGAGATGTCTTTTCGCTCTCTAAGCCGAAAGATGTGTGTTTCCTCTCATATTTCGAAATATTAATGTTTTCTACTATTACTTGTTTAAAACTGTTTTAAACAAGAAATAGGAAGCAGCATTTATTAAAGATATACCTAGTACATTTTCAGAAATGGAAAAAAAATATTGTGTCATTTACCTAAACGAAATATTTTTTTTTGCTGGTGATATATGGTACTGGTAAGTATCTTAGCACATTTAGTCAAATATTAATTACTGATTTATTCATATTATCTCTCATCTATATTATACGGAAACCTTCTAAAGCGATTTCAACTCGCACTTAGCCACTTTGTGTTAAAGAAAAACGAATAAACGACAACATATATTTAAAATGGAAACATACGAGGTAATCCTAAAAGGTGAATTAAATTTATTTTAACTCTTGTTAAAATTTTTAGTAAACCTCTTTACCCAACTAGGTTTTTACTTATTCTTGCTTTCTGTGGATTTTACACAAAAACTGTCTTAATTGTTTCCTCGAAAACATTTTCAGTTATGCATTGAAAATGATGCATGTATTTGCATGACTTATTTCGTGGAAAAGTTTTCAGTTTTTAAACGACGAAAAACTAGAGGATGTTCTTAACTCGATATTGTACATTTTTTAATTGTGCTAGACCAAATAACTTATGTCTTATAATCAAGGAAATCGGTTGAGTCGATGAGTAAATTGGTCGGTATATTTAAAATATGTATTTTTTTTAAATTGCAATTGAATTATTATTATTATTCCATGCAAAGTACATATACTGTTTAATTTTATGGCAGACATGTTAATTTCCATAACTATACGCCAAATCCCTTACGAGGTACTTACGCATCTCGTAAGGGATTTGGCGTAAAGTAGTGTAGTGCAGCGTAAATATTGTAGGGTAGAGTAGTGTTACTCCTACATATCACGGTCATTGCAGATCTGCCCAGCTTTCTCTACATTCATTACTAATTTCAGACAAACACGCTGGTTTCGGAAACTCATGACACTACCATCATAAATAGCCATGATTAAAGCTGAGCGATTTGAGGGTGTATTTTTGTAGTAAAAACTTCTTTAGCGGAGTTGCGCACTTTTTTTTTGGAATGGGTTAAAACTTCTAAACATGCGTCAGACGTCAGACGCACTGCGCATGCATGCATAAGACGGCGCGAGATCTAAAATAAAACGTAGATTCAATGCTGTTTTTGTTTTGCTTAGATACTCGTATTTTCGAAGGGTATAGGATGCGCAATAGATAATACACCTAAACATACAGATAATACCTACCTTTACATTCTTACAGAGAGCTGACGTATTATCTTGAAAATAAGATTTATTGTCGACGAGCAATGTTCGGTGTACAGATAATATGACGACGCTCCTAGCAGTCACTTGGTCTTACTTTTACAATTTTTGTCAAGCCCAACGCAGGTTATTGATATGAAAATAATATTTATGCATGAATGATAGTACTTTCATACTGATAGTTAAAGAAATTCGTGCAAAATTATTCCCTAACCATTCCAAAATATCAAAAATGAACAACGTTAATATTCAAGTTTTCACTTCTGTCGGCACTCGCGGAGCGCAACCCGTCTTTTTTATGATATTGGAAGGTAAACAACCATACCGACTTCCTGATGGTAAAAATTTGACGCCGCCTGGAGACATAAAAAAAAATCTGTTTTCTAATCTTATATCTACTATTTAAGTATATGTAGTTTATTATATCTGCCATCGAAGCGTGCCCTTTAAAAATTGAATCAGTATCTTCACGCCCATATCCTCCAAGAGGTAGGACACAGGTAGAGGCACATATCCAATCCCGAGCAACATTTTTAATTTGAAAATTATAAAACCACTTTTTTTTTCCGACTTGGGCATCGACATCAGGACCTCGTGAAGTCAAGTCCAACACCTGGGCCGCTAGACCACAGAGGCGAGGCCTTTCTTATTTAAGCTATGGAAAACCGACTTTTATTTTATTATATGTTAAATCACTTGTCAGATCTTGTTCAAATTTATATGGGATCAATCGGAAAGTACTGGTTTTTAAACTAAGGGCCGATTGCACGTTCCTGTGTTAAATTTAATAATGAGTTAATCTGTCAAATACGAAGAGATTTAACCCAAGTTAAAGACTAAACCGGAGTTAAATATTTAAACCCCGAACGTGCAAGTGGCCCCAAACGTAAAAGTCATGAAATTTAATTCATGTGTCAATATTTAAACAAATGAAATAATTTTCATGATTGAACGAAAAAATGCATTGGAATTGAGAACCTCATTCTTGTTTAAAGTTAGTTTTTTTCATGATAATGGAAGACAAACAAGCAGACGGATTTCCTGATGGTAAAAAAATATACGCCACCTTGAGACATCAAAGGTGGAAATGGTGCGTTGCGAACCTGAAGCCGATATGTTAGGCCTCGAGCAAAATTAAGTTTACCGTCTACCTTACCCTCCAAACCGGAACACATCAACGGCAAGCATTGGACTTTATGGTGGCAGGACCTAAGGCGGTGGTACCAATCCGGGCGAGTCGCTGCGAAACTTTACCACCTAGTATTAAGTCACGGTGTTAGTACTGGTAAGCCTATGCTCCCCTTTTACGAGCTTCCTGGCAGGAAGGCAGATGGTGGATTCTGCAAAGGAGCCTGGGCCAACACGGGGAAAAACGTGAAGTCAAGTCCACAGAGGCGAGGCCTTTCTTATTTGAACTGTGGAAAACCGACTTTCATTTCAATATTTGTAATATCACTGTAATATTTTATTCAAATTTAGATGGGGTTAACCGGAAACTACTGGTTTTTAAACTAAGAATCATAAAAATAAATTCATGTGTTAACATTTAAACACAGGAATTAAGTTTCATTCCTGTGTTTAAATGTTGACACATGAATTTATTTTTATGATTCAATGAAAAAATGCGTTTGAATTGAGAACTTCATTCTTGTTCAAAGTTAGTTAAAATATATTATTTAATATAATTGGTTTACATGACGTACACAAATCAAATCATAATTAATGAATTGGTTTCCCATTAAACCTTCATTAATGATATTTAAATTAATGAGTTTTGTCATGTGTGTTTCCACAATTTCAGTGCCTTAATAGGCGAAAGGAAATTAAATAATGAAATATTGAAATGTTCATTTCATGCTGGGGTTTAATTGGATGTGAGAAAAATTGTATTACGTTAAATATGGTTGTTTGAGTGACATTTTTTATGTAAATTTGAGTATGTTTCATGGCAAAAGATAGCGAACTAGCACGCGGATCCCTTGATGTTAAAAGATAACCGCCATATGTATAGATATATATAGATACCATAGTTGTTGACATCGCTGTCCTATGGACAGGTGTTCAGTCCATTTTGCAAGTCCATCCAGTATAAATTTATAATGTGTGATTTTGGAGTTAATGGCAGGATATTCCCCGTGTTGGTCCGGGCTCCTATGTAGAATAGACCATCTGCCTTCCTGTGCTGGCAGCTCGTAAAAGGCGAGCTAGGTGGTACGAGTAGAGTTTCGCTTCACCCGGAATGGTACCACCGCCTTACCTATTCCTGCCGCCATAACGTCATGACGTGTTTCGGTTCAGAGGGTAAGGTAGCCGGTAAACTTACTTTTGCTCGAGACCTAACATCCTAGCCTCTGGTTGGCAACGAACCATTACCGCCTTTGGTGTCTCTAGGCGGCGTGAATTTCTTAACATCAGGAAATCCGTCTGCTTGTTTGCCTTCCAATGTCATAAAAAAAAAATCAGACGGAGGTGTGCTTCAAACTACTAAATTCTTCGAAAAGTTTCAGACAAACCAATTAAATATTCCTATAGATGAACCTGTCAGGAGATGTTCTAAAATACTTCCATATGTTTTGGTAACCAACATCGCATTTGCTTTGAGAGCTGACATGATGAAGCCATTCCAACAGGCAGTTTTAAATTCACGGGAAAGAATATTCAACTTTAGAGTTTCTAGAGCTACACGCATTGCTGAGAATGCGTTTGGTATTTTGTCTTCAATATTTAGAATATATATATAACTCAAATTAATATAGAACCCTTTTTGGGAATTGAGAAGGTGGTAATGGCAAATTCGGCAGTAAAAACAGAGAAGATGAAATTTTTGCTCCAGGTTCAAATTCAATTGATTCAATCATGAAAACTTTACTTTGAAGAAGTTCTGGAAATAATACAGCTGCTGCCAAAAATATAAGAAAACAGTATGTACGCTACTTCAATAACACGGGAAGTGTACCTTGGCAAGATAACTTTATCCATTAAGATGACATCAATCAAAGTGAAGAAACACTGGCTTCTGCGTACTCACCTTACATGATACTTAACTTCTTGTACATAATTACCTAAATTAAGTTTTTATCTACAATTAATGAATAAATAAAATTAATTTAACTACCTGGTTTTTCTTATCAGTATACAAAATCATAAACAAAATCTTAAGCTTTATTTATCGCCTCTGTGGTCTAGTGGTTAAGTTGTTGGACTTGACTGCCTGAGGTCTCGGGTTCGAATCCCGGGTGGGCAACGAAAAGAAAATTAGGTTTTTCCAATTTGCTATTGAAAAAAGACGTTGATCGGGATGTCCAATCCCGAGCAACGTCTTTTTTTCTCTTTCGTCTTTGCCCGGTTGGCGATAGACATGCCACCTATCACATTGTGGGATTTAGTGTCTTCGGCTAGTTGTGGGTGCCTGGTTGTGTCTCTGCCTGCTTCTTCGGGGACATGGGCGTGAAGATAATTTTTTTATAAGCTTTATTTTATTAATGTATATATACTTACTTGTGAGCTTTTAATTCCGTCGATATAAGTACAAGAAAATCTTTGCGTCCCTTGGTCGTCATCCAAAAATGTTAATAATTCGTAGTACCATAATGTAGGTGATACACATCACTGGTACCTGCTCCAGATGGAGTACTTAAATCTGTTTTTTTAAGATAATTCGTCCGTAAAGCATTTAACTTTTAACAAAAACTTCACGGTTGGCATTTGGTTCGAATTTTCGGTATTGCTTAATTAATTTATTATAAAAACCATTTTTTTGTCCCTGTGGTGGTAGTCTTTTTATTTGCCAAAGAAATGGCTCATTTCTATAAATATTTATAGGAGTAAATCCTTTAATAATATCGCGAACTCCATGCCTCTCGGTAATCTCGTTCATATTGGCGCGAAAACGACGTGCGTACATGTAGTGGCTACTGAAACTGGCGTGAGATGCTCCCACACGTTCATGTAAACTCGCGCCAACGCAAGTTTGCGCAAGTTGAGAATTCAAATTTGGAACTTATTAAAGAACCTGGTTATTCGGAAATTTGCGCAATTGTCTTCCAACCCACATTACAGTATACTTGCGCAAGTCGAGACCTGTAACGTGTGTGGCCAACTTTACGTGTTTAAAAACTACAACCAGTTTTGCCTTTGTATGTTCTGTTACGAGTACATTCAGAATACTGAAGTATATAAATCCCTGATTTATCCTTACTGTCTAATTTGTCCTTACCAATACAAGTTTTTCTTAACGGATTACATGTTCGAAAAGCAATGTCTTTACTTATTTTAGATTAGACTTGAGACACATTTAAATTTTTTTCGGAAATTGGTCCCTCATAAGTAAAACTAGACTTGTACCTAACAATATTTTCTGGAGGCACGGCATTTTTTTTTATGAGAGACACCAAAGGTGGTAATGGTGCGTTGCCAAACTGAGGCTGGGATGTTAGGCCTCGAGCAAAAGTAAGTTCCCGGCTACCTTGCCCCCCGAACCGAAACACGTCGTGACGTTGTGGCGGCAGGAATAGGTGAGGCGGTGGTACCAATCCGTGCGAATCGCTGCTAAACTCTACCACTTAGTCGGATGTACTAATCGAACCATTGCTTTCTTCGTTTTTTTTTCAATTAAACTATTAATAATGTTACTTTTACCGTTTGCCTCTGCCATCTGACAAATATGCTTAATTGCTTTTGTAGTTTTCCTCACTTATAGGGAGAGTTATAAGTTTATGTACGTAGCTATTGAAAGCAGATATTTTATGTTGCCAAGAACGACATAATGACGCAGGGACAGTCGTATTAGTATATGTTGGCTTGCGAAAGATTCCAAAACAGAGCCTATTATTTACCGTAGTTATGGTCAGATCGAGAAAGTGTAACGAATTTTCTTCTTCTAGTTCTCTAGTCTACACACACACACACACACACACACACACACACACACACACACACACACACACACACACACACACACACACACACACACACACACACACACACACACACACACACACAAAATACCTCTTGTATTCTATTCTATTCTATCCCAAGGTTTATATAATAGTCAGTCACTTGAAACATTACATCTGACCGCGTGAACTTATCCGAACCTTGTTTGTGTATAGGATCCCAACTTTAAAATGTATTAAAGTCCTAATCCTGCTTTCATTTGCAAACTAGTCCGCAATATCACAGGAATTAATTCAAAGTTAAACTAACAAGTTTGTTCTAGCTTTATGTAAGTTTAGGCAGTTGTGTATTGATTAATTAATATTTTGCATACTAAAATTATGTATGTTAATTTGTTATAATAGCTGTTGTCCGTTGCTTAAACTTATTAAGAATAAACTAGTGATGTGAAATGCCCATAGCTACTAATAGTCTAGGAGCCGGTAGGTGATCGACCTTTAGCGATCTGATAACCAGATGAGACATACATATTTTTTATCAAATGTAATTTATAAACAAATACGCTTATAATTACTTGCCTATCTGAAAGTGCTCATTGCTATTTTTAATTATATTAGATATGCTTCAAGTATGATTATTTGCAGGCAAGTCTCTATGAATGATTTTGTAATAAAATAATCTAAAATTTGAGACAGTAAAAGTTAGCAGAACGATGGAGTCACCTATATTGTCTTACCTGTTCACATGTTGTTGCCAGGTAGCTATACACAAAAATGAGTAGGCAAGCCTACTGAGGCATATTCTGTGTGTTAAAAACTAACAGTGAAATAAAATTCATTTATAAATCAAAAGAATGAAAGTGATGAAAATAAAACTATTAAAGTTAATTTAATTAAAAATAGCCATGAGCACTTTCAGATAGGCAAGTTATTAAAGGCATATTTGTTTGTAATTTATATAAATTATATTAAGAATATGTCTCATCTGGTTATCAGATCGGTGAAGGTCGATCTCCCACGGTCTCCTCTACTATAATTGTTTTCTATACAAAAAAATATTACAGCCTGTGGTTTTGAAGTACAAAAAGAACATAATGAAATTATTTACTAAAAAAATTGTGTGTGTACTTACGTACACGCGTAAGAAGTTATACTTAAGGCGTAATAAGATAAAAATCTTTTTAAAAATTTTATCTTTTGCCTTATTTTACATTTGTAGACAAAATGACACTAACCATAGAAATAAAGAAATATTGTGAATACAGTTGTCAGTTCTCACGCAAACATACGTAGATGTCCTTACTTTTACTTTGTTGGTACCTTTTTTTGAAAAACTAAAATGTTATCTATAGCTAACTTCATCATGTTGGTTTTTCGTGACGGTGTGCGCGCGCATCGTAAAAATTTACGTAAATTTTTTCCTAACGCGCCAAAAGAAGTATAAGTTCAATAAACACTTTCATATTTATAATATTGGCAAATGACTCGAAATCTCAATACCAAGTATACCAATGTAGGCGGTAGCAGTTAGGGAAAGACTCTCAAGTCGACGAGATGCGACAAAGGAAGTCTTTTTAGCGGAAATGCGCAAACTTGTGAACACCAGCATTGACAGGCTTGAACCTCGAGCACGTACCCTCGACAACGCCTTGATCCTATGCTCTGTCAAAAAACTAGGAACCATTTTGCATAATTTTTCAGAAAGACTGTAAGAAGAAAGGTTCGATAGGAGCGCCTTGTGCCACGCCCGATCAAAGGCTTTCGCAATGTCCAAACTAATAGCCAATGCTTCTCCTTTGCTTTCAAATGCTTACGCCCATTGATGTGTTAAACTAAAAGATCACCAGCAAAACGACCACAACGACAGTATTGTCGATTATTTAAAGATAATGGGATTTCGCCAAATCTTAAAGATTAGAAAATAATTTTTTTTAATGATATTGAAGGGCAAACAAGCAGACGGATTTCCTGATGGTAAGAAATTCACGCCGCCTAAAGACACCTTAGGTGGTAATGGTGCGTTGCCACGGGATGTTAGGCCTCGAGCAAAAGTAAGTTTTATAAAAATTTCGCCACGGAACTTGAATCCTCAGTAGCTCAATTAGTTAGAGCATTCCTGCAAGCAAATCCTGTCTGGGGCGAAATTTTTTCTTTCTTTAAAATTTATAGAATATTATCCCAAGCACAGGGCAAGTTCTAAAATAAAAAATACATTGCGAAAAAGTAAGTTTACCGGCTACCTTAACTTCCAAACCGGAACACGTCATGACGTTATGGCGGCAGGAATAGGTAGCGCGGTGGTACCAACCCGGGTGAGTCACTGCGAAACTCTACCACCTAGTAAGTGTAGATTACTTTTAGAGGATATCCATTGGAAACCTTGATACTCGAGCTAAGTTCCGGGCCACAACTAGTAATAACGCAATTCAACCGAATTATATCACAACCGACATAAACATTAAACTAATTTACGTCGAGTTATGTTAACAATAATATTACAACCTTGTTTAAAGTTAGCAAAGACAGAGTAAGGTCCCAGCTTCACTAATAGTCGTGCTTCAACCATTTGCTAACTAGAATTTGAGGATTTACCTTTTGTTATTGCTCAACATCACACATAAAATACAATACAATAACTCTTTATTGTACACCAAATACAGATTAATTACAAATACATCAAATAAAACTTAAATTATAAGAAACACAAAGGCAGCCTTATCGCCAAGTCAGCGATCTCTTCCAGACAACTCTCTAGTATGGAACAAGATTCAACAGAATACTGTGTAATGGTGCTCTTAAAAATATAAAAATGCACCTACTAATAGACAAAATAAATCATCCTAAAAGCAGAAACCTGTTTTAATTATAGGTATTAGATTTTACAACAAGCAATGTAAGTATTAATCACAGTGAACGCAGAAACATAATATATAACCTCACAATATTTTCTTCCGCATTGGTCCGGTTATCGTCTATTATTGACGAAATAGATTTTGAAATCTTTTTGTTATAGTACAAGATCACAAATCTATAACGTAAAAATATTTTTTCCCTTCAAAAATATTTTTAAATCCTTTTGATATAGTAAAACATAACAAATAAACGATCTTACAATATTTTCATCCTCGTTGTTCTGGTTCTCGTCGTCAATGAAATAGATTTTGAAATCATTATGTAATATTTGATATTTTTTATCGTCGGCGCTTGGTAAAACGTCTTAATGTTTATATTCTTAAATAAAGAAACACTTGTACTGTTATACGTATCACTAATAATTTATTATTTTATAATTATTCTACCGGTTTTGCTTATAAACGCTAAAACTTAAAACTGCTTTTGTTATAGTATAACATTACAAACATATAATTTTACAAGAATTGGACCCCCGTGTTGGTCCGGGCTCCTTTGTAGAATAGACCATCTGCCTTCCTTTGCCAGGCAGCTCGTAAAAGGCGAGCATAGGCTCACCTTCACTAACACCGTGACATCTTACTAGGTGGTAGAGTTTCGCAGCGACTCGCCCGGATTGGTACCTCCGCCTTACCTATTCCTGCCGCCATAACGTCAATGCCTGCTGTTGACGTGTTCCGGTTGGAGGGTAAGGTAGCCGGTAAACTGACTTTTGCTCGAGGCCTTACATACCGGCCTCATGTTGGCAACGCACCATTACCTCCTTTGGTGTTTCTAGGCGACGTTAATTTCTTACCATCACGAAATCCGTCTGCTTGTTTGCTTTCCACTGTTATAAAAAAAACAACTCAGGGGGAAATTATTCTTCTTTCTTCTTCTTCTATTTAAGAACTGGATTCTTAGGATTTACCTTTTGTTATAGTAGAGCATTACAATTATCTGACCTTTCAATATTTTCCACCGCGTTGCTCTAGCTCTCGTCTGCAGAATAGACCATCTGCCTTCCTGTAAGTTCGTAAGAAGCAAGCTAAGGTTGAAAAGATCCTTACCATAAAGACCTGGCTGTATAGTGCCGTGTTGCAACCTGTCTCGGTACAAATCCACCACCTTACGTTCCTGTCGCTATAAGGACAGGCCGGGATGTTAGTCTTGGAGTTAAAAGTTAGTTTATCGGTTACCTTACCCTCCAAACCGGAACACGTTTTGAAGTAATGACAGCAGGAATAGGTAGGGTTGTGGTACATATCCAGGCGAGTCATTGCGAAACCCTGCCACCTTGTGTTAGTGCGAAAAGCCTATGCTCACCTTTTACGAGCTATCACGGAGAGAACATTATCTCTTGGCTTTAATAGAACCGTGCTTATTACATAAAAAAAAAATGTAGGTGGGTCAAATAATATCTTAATTGCTTTTAATGACAACAGCTGTTTTTTTAACAGCTTTTACACAAACCTCTTGATGGGTAAGGGTTCTTTTGGATAGGAAACGTGACAATCTCATAGTCCGCTGCTGGAATAATTTAGTTTATTTAATTTTTTTTTAAGTAGTCGGACTGACTATATGATGCAGCCGCAACAGAAAAATTAACCACTAATCCATCGCTTTACTTTCATAATTACATAGCTTCAGTTCTCGCCATTATCGTGTTCCGCGCGGAAGGGTACATTTGCACACGTGACCTACGTAGATGACCATAAAAGAGCGCTGAACCAGTAACATCTTTGTTGTATATAGGCGAAGTTTGTCACATACCGTAAGATGAACCGTGTACGTTATAAAATTATGGGAAAAAATATTTTTCACCTTAGCGTCAGTGCTCTAGTTTAGTTTGATGGTACATGTTTTATCAAAATTCATATTACAAATAATTACTAGATAAATAATTTTGTTTGAAGAAAAGTGCAAGCAAATTCGCGAGTTTAGACTAGACAATTTAAATTTCGATGATAACATAATTTGAAAATGGCCAAACTTTTTTACTCTTTTTTTTTATATCAGAAAAACATAAAAGCAATAATCTTTCCGCCATTTAAATTCAAATCCCGAACAGATTTTCCTTTAACCTTTTTTATAGCTGTCAGTTTATATTTGAAAAAAGAACGTATTCGATATTGGAAACCCGATGAAATGAGTTTTCATTATATCTTACATTTTTTACAATTGGCTAAAAATGGACAAACCTTTTTGGAAAATATTGTTTCCTTACCAACAGAAATTAAACGAACATATTTTTATAAAAATGGTATTGTTGTTTATTCTAGTGAAACGTTTCGGGAAATTTCTGAAAGGAGAATGGAGTACATAAAAGTATTTTTTATTGCAGTGTTTTGACTTTATTTGAAATTTGTATTTAATTCATTTCCTTACATAATCTTCTACTAATTTCTTGTAATAGCAGAGACTACTAACTATATATCACCATAAAAGTACCTTCACGCCCGTATTCCTGCTAAGGTTGGCAGATGCACAACCAGAACTACAAAGATTAGCTGAGGACATTAAGTCCTATAATGTGATAGGGAGCAAGCCAAACGAGTACAAATCCAATTCCGGCGAAAGTTTTTTTTATTGGGAAACAAAAATTTTTTTTTGATATTCTTTATTGATATATTCGGAATTTAAAGCCTTTTTCGACAGCTATTCAGTATTTTTTTTTAAACTCTAACATAAAAAAGGATTGGTTTGAGGTTGTGATTTAATTGTGGAATTAGTTCCTAAATCGTTCAATACTTTGTCTTACAAATACTATACTTCAACATGTGGAGGAAGCTAGACATGGCAGTACAGGCTGTTGCACACCACTCTCTCTGTTTACCTCGCAAGAGTCTTAGCGTAAAGATATGTGTGTTCATATTTAAACCACATTTATAAACTTTTGTTTCTCTTGTTTATATTAGAACTAGCGACCCACCCTGGCTTTGCACGGTTGAAATATACGTATAAACCTTCCTCTTCAATCACTTTGTCTATTAAAAAAACTGGATCAAAATCCGTTGCGGAGTTTTAAAGATTTAATCACACAAATAGACATAGGGACAGAGGAAGCGACTTTGTTTTATACTATGTAGTGATATAAACATCAAATGATTGTAAGCTCCACGTTACTGATAAAAGAGGAAATAATATAGTGTTTATGGCGTGGTGATTCATCATTTTCTTTCCCTTCATTATTTAGGGTCGCCACTGTATATTTTATTTTCCCATTTGACCCTGTCAAGTGTCATCTCAAGTCGAGCCTTAATACGTGGCATATTTATCGGGATATCCATCTTTTTACTGCTATAAATATGGTAATAA